>BMAO01038856.1:0-36887 GCA_019973975.1 Trichonephila clavata | reverse complement strand
GATGATGCCAGAAAATTGAATAAAAATATTATTTTCATACAATGAATGAAGTTCGAATTTTATTTGATTAAAGTAAGTTCTCCCAGCAGTTTAATATAATTAGATCTATTCCTGTATTTACGGCCAACGTTGCCAAAGAAGTTTCACTTCTATCGCGCGGCTTTCCACGTTGCTTTTTTTGTAGTACATAAACCTATTTTTCGGTGAAATTAATTCTATATTGAGTCAAAAAGTTTAATTATGATTATAATAAACGTAAACTTCTTTGAAAGATTTTTCAGAAAAAAATATGTACATGTAGTATTTATCAAATCTGTTTAAGTTCTCTTTTTTACGTTCAGCTATTCGAAATTTTCAGTCATTTTGAAAGCATAATGTATTATATATTTTTATTGTTCTGTTCATTATTGTAAGAATTTATTATAGAAAAGTGATTATCAGTGGTGTAATAGGTAAGATTTCTATAAGAAGATGGACTATATGTTCCATCCTACGTAAGTAGGATTACGTAAAGTGGGCATTTCCAAATTGTTTAGTGCAAACAAAAATTTCTGAATTGATTAGTCACAAGACCGTTCACCTTTTTCGAAAAACTAATGGATGCATTTACAAGTAAAAAAACCACAGATATACGTCATAAAGGTACATTAACTGTGTAGCTTTTGCGCCTTAGCAAAATTCAAGGTGATTACATGCATATGACGATCAATTTTGGTAAATACTGGAAAGAATAAGAAGGAAACAATTATTATTCTTGAAAGTTTGTATCTTGTGTTACGCAATTTAAAATATATATTTCCTTACCTTATCTGGAGAATATGAACTCGCAACAAAAAAGAATAGGAAATGGATTAGAATTACAAATTCTCTTATAATGTGATCTATTATAAGCAATTATTTCTTTTTTTATCTTGATTGAGAGTAGTTTTCGCATTTTGAACACGCAATTAGAGTAAATTTCGTCACTTAATATTCCATGATACGAGGAATATTTTATTTTACATTGATTACAATCAAATTAAAAAAATTATAAATGACCAATTTAAGTGGAAAAAAAATTGTAGGATAAGTATTTCTTTTTCGAATAAATTTACAATCGATTGAAATCACAGAAAACCTTTTACAGATTTCAAACATTTCACTTTTCCTTACTTTGCGTACTACTTTTTTATTAATTGAAAAGTTATTAATTGATTTGAGAATAAATAAAATTGACCTAAAAATGTCTATTTTTATTAAATCTTACTATATAACATCCTATGATGAGAGATATTATTCAAATCGGTTTCTGCTAATATTTTGCGCCAAGATTTGAGAATGAAATGATGGTGGTAGCCTAGCGGTCAAGGTAACGGACTCGTGGGTGGCATGTCATGTGTTATAGCCAGAACCTCTGAAGATCCGCCTTGCCGAGGGGGCCAATGCGCGTTATATATGTCGAATTCCAAACTTCCTCCCGTTGGTGTGGTGTGGAAGTTAGGAGAGTGGGGGGCAGCTCAGGTGGCATCCTTTTCACGTGACGGTGGTTCAAAGTTACAAGGTCAGTGTCACCAAAATCCCTCGTGTAGCTGAATAGTGTGTCGTTAATATTCACTAACTTGAGAATGGAATATATTACACCAGCGGTTCTTAAACTGTACCCAGCGCCTTTCTAGGTGTTAGCAAAAGTCTCTCGTTTAATGTTAAGATTATGCTCTTTTGGTTTGGTGTGGTGTGGTAGATAGGAGAGGGGGCGCCAGCTCAGGTGTATCCTTGTCACTTAACCATGGTTCAAAATGACTAGGTCCGTCGCCAAAAGCCCTCGTGTCGCTGAACAATGCGACGTTAATATTCACTCACTCACTGAAAGATATCATGTAAAAATTGAAACGTGTCATCCTAGACAGGATCCCTAAATTGCCCCCAATGAAAAAACTCTACTAGGGCATAATTTCGATCAAGAATACTGATTAAGTTTTTTATTGTTTGCAACTACATAGCCCTTACTCATCGTAGATGCTTATTGTTTTCTTATTGAAAAAAAAAAGAAGTATTAAAAAGCGTGACAAGTAGGAGGTAGTCTTATGATTATTCAGGAACCTTTAAATTACTCAACAATGTGTTAGGAAGTCAGGGAGGTCCGTGGTCCATCTTAGGGACGGGCATGATGTTAGGCTAATACAGGGGTGGCCAACCTTTTTGGGAAGAGTGCCACTATTTGATAAAAAATAGTTAAGCTTGCCACTTCTAAATTTTCCAACAAATAAATATGGACAGGTAAAAAAATGTTACTTATAAGCTTAGTATGGGATTTTTACTCAAATTGCACATTTTTCAATGCAAGTCTATGTAGTCGAAATTTTAAAATACTATAATAAATAAGAGACGAAAGTACAAACGTAGGTTTTATTGTTAATAAACTTTTTGCAAGTTCAATCAATTCGGTTAGGCATAAAATAAAAATGAGTAAATTGAATCATTTAATTCAAAATAATTGTTAAACTTGGTATTTACTTAATGTGGCTTCGGAATTACTACTTTTTATTATAAAGTCACCTATATTAGGATTAGATTATATAGATGCTAACAAAATTAAGTTATTATACGTGCTTATTAGCTAGTTTTGAGAGTGATAGTTATTTTATTATGCTCATATCAGAAAAAAAATTTATTCAAAAACATATTTTGATCCAAATTTTGTGGGTTTTTTTTTGTCTGAAACAACCCCCTTCAATAAAATTTTAAAAAAAATGTTTATTAATTATCATTTCAAAATTTTTAAAAATTTTTCATTAAGTTTTTGAGTGTTACTGCTACAACTCCATCGTGCCACACTGTGGCACACGTGCCGCTGGTTGGCCACCCCAGGGCTAATACATAAAGGGAGGTCGCGGCGATCGAAAGTTCAAAGAACCGATGCGTTACTGGAAATGAGATTCAGTACAGCTTATTTTAATAAGTAGATTCATATACACACAGTGTCGGAAATCGAATAACGTGCTTGTATATATCATGCATGCATGTGTATGTATATATTTATTTGAATAGCTGATTTTTTATTTAAAAAGGTGAAAAATAAATAGATTACCGTAAAGATATTAGTATATTGCGTCCTTTTTAAAGTAAACCAAATCCTTCTTTAACACTTAATAGAAGATCTATAATCGAAATTATAATCATATTTTCTTTTAGAAAAGTACCGTTAAAAGGTCGGCAAAATAATATCTATATTTTCAAAATAAATACTTTCTGCTTAAAACATAACATAAATACTAGTAAATTTTAGTAAATCGTATAATCGGTGTTAAAAATAATCTCAATATAAGTAGTCCTTTATTTTTAGTTTGACATTTTGCACGAGATCTTACTGCTTGCCAATTTCTCTTAGAAGAAGAGTTTAGTTTTGAATTGAAGTAGGGGTGAAATGATTATTTGCAAATATTCTTCGGTGAGTTGAATACAATGATTGTTTAGTTGGTATGCATTTTATATTCAAGAGGATTTTGAATATTTTTAATTGTATGAAAACCATAAACATCTAGAACAAAAAATCTATCTAAAACAGATAGTTTAAACCAATTTAGTTTAAAAATAAACTGAAAACGGAAATATAACATCATTAATTAAAGGGAAAAAAATAATAAAAACTATCTAAAATTTTCAGCCCCGGGATCTCCGTATTTTTTTAAATCCCGAAATCCCGGGATTAAAGTAATTAATCCCGGGATTTAATTTTTTGTCTGAGTTATACTTTGGAATATTTTTCTAGTCAAAATCTTCTAAGAAAATTCTCAAAAAATTTATATAGGAGAGAGCATCCACTTTTCCAAAACGAGATATTGCGCAACATTTATTGATATTCCCTAGTAAAATAATTGTGCCTCATTTGTATGATGTTTATAATAAATTTTGATTGTTCTTTTCTGAATCATCAATCATGAATAATTTTTCTGAATTATCATTTTAAGTCAATACAAAAAAGATGTTTTTTTTTAGATTTCTCTCTTTTTTTTTATACATTATGAGATAACGTAAGTAATATTATTTTGTTATTATATAATAATTATATTCTCACGTAAGCTGTTATTGCTGTTTGAGGTATGGAAGAGGCAGTTTTTCAAAATTATTCCTTAATATTTAAAGTTTGTGAATTAACTCAGTTATAATGAGTTATTTCAATGTGCTTCCTTCTTTTTTAATCTACAAAGAGATAAATTTAGCAATATTATTCCGTTATCATTATAAATATATTTTCAAATTAGATTGCATGTATTAATATTTAAATGTTAAAAATATTTCGAAAGACATTTTTTGAGGAAGCTAAAAGAATTTTATTGGACTGAAAAATATACAATGTATTTATTATTATTATTTTTAATATTGAAGTCTGTTTTTTTAAATATTTTTATTCAATTCCTACTATTAATTCATTCTCTCCTTATATATATATATATATATATATATCTTGCTGAAATTTTCAGTCATTATTAAAATACTTTTAATTCATCCACTCAAGCTCGAATACATTTTTTAGACTTGTAATGGATGACAATTGATGTTGATACAGTTTTTTTCAAATATTAATTCATTAATTAATGAATAAATTGTAAGCAAAAAAGGTCCGACACCATACATAAAAATGAAAATCGCTCGTTGTGTCCCTGTAGCGCAATGGATAGCACGTTGGACTTCTAATTCGAAGGTCGTGGGTTCGAATCGTACCTAGAATGGCCTAATTTCTGAGAATGTGATTTCTGAATAAATAAATAGTAAGAAACAAGAATAATAGTCCAACACCATATATAGAAAGTAAAATCGCTTTACATTTTGCTACTTAATATTGTGATTCTGTCATATATATATATACATATTTACTTATATTAATTGTAATAATTTAATAAAAAGTAACTAATATATATATATATATATTTTTTTGTTGACCTTTGTTTTGTTTTGATTTGTTTCAATAAATAATAATGATATTTAACCAATTTTTTAAATTATGTTTTCTATTTTATTATGTAATTTCAACTATGCTAATGTGTAAGTATTTTTCGTATAGTCCAGTTCTTATCCCCGGGATTTGGATAATGTAATCCCGAAATTCCGGGATTGAAAATATAGCACGGGTTTGCAAACCCTAAAACTATTTTCATGAGTGCGAAGTCATAGACTTAAAAGGCTAGCGACGAACGCTACGAATTTTTTTTTACCAAATAGAATAATTTCGCTAGGTTGAGGCTATTACATTAGACTGAGTGGTGTAACGTACATTTCCGCATCGCGGAGAGGTCTAGAATTCTAAGGGGCTCAAAACCTATGTTATGATACGGTTTTGCAATCCTTTGTAAAATCCGGCTTTGGACCCAAAACCCGACTTTGCAGGGGGGCCCTAATACTCTCCGTTACGCCACTAATTAGATTAACTGTCAAAGATCTAATAGTAACAATTTAAAAACCACGCCAAATAAATAAATAAAGAGTAGCGCGCTGATATCAAAGTAAGTCTCAGCAAAAGTAAGATTTCGAAAAAGTTGTTGTTGCTCATCTCCATGTCTAGCCAAGCTAGACCAAGTTCATGATCTCATTCACTCTCAAAAAGTTCAACACCATTAGAGGGTCATCATACAGATCTTGTTTATCCTTGTTAATAAATTTATCCTATTCGACTGTTGATTGTGGTTTGATTTCGATTTGATTTTAATATGAAGCAACATGTATTTACAGTAAAGTATGTTTATTATCAAAATATTACTATTCTTTCGAAGGTAATCAAAATATTGCATTTCTTTTTGTAAATCTTAACTAATTTGTGCGATAGATACTTTTTTCAAAAGGGAACATATTTTTCCTTATGTACAGAAACTTCCCGTTGTAACTTCTTTGTACTAAAAATTTTTAAAAAAAAATTAAGAAACAGTGATTATTTATATTTTGAATATATAGATGCGTAGCGCTTTCGGAAGATATGATCTAATTTAAATAATTTAATTTTGTTATTTGAGTATGCACTAATCGTAACTTTTGCTCAATATAGCGACTGGAAAATCTCTGAAAGATTTTCGTATCCGTCAAGTGCGCAGGAAATCATCTTGCAAGAGTGTGAGAAGCCCTTCGCGATGCACCCAAATGCTGTTTATGCGGAGGGAAACCCGCAAATTTCCTGGTTGCGAAGAATCAAAACCCGGATGATGCAGAAAAAGAAAGGAAGAGGCTGCAAAGAGCTTCACGTACAATCGGAGCCACCCAAAGAGAACATTTGGAGCAGCGAAGTCAAACTGCCACACAGACCCAGCTTCCAGCCCGGCCCTTCCACCTCAACTTCCCAACCCGCCTTCCGCCGCACCTAATAATTCCAATCCTGTCAATAGTCAAAATTTCCATCAGATCTGTTCGAGAAACTCAATAGTCCAGCCGTGCAAGATACCTTCGATCTATTAGAAAAATTCATTACAATAGCTACAACTATCCCCACAAAAGTCGGACGCATAAGGGCCATTAGAGAATTAATAGCGGACGAAGTCCCATGTTAACCCCCCCCCCCCCAAGTGAAGAACTAAAAGTCGAAAACTGTTTCTTCGTTTCTACCGAAACGAAACACCCACCCCTCCCTCCCCCTTCCTTTACCGCTGTTGCTATTTTTTTTAGCTCAGCGAACCCCCCTTTTTAATTCACATCATTACTCCCTCTCATAGGATCACTTCAGAACTGAAGTAGAAGCCTAGTTACTTCTAGGCTGGCACTGAGGAAGACCATATATTCCAGTCCCACTATATAGCCGTTTGGCGAGAAGAAAGCCAAGGAACATTAAACTCAGACTTTTCTCTGCAAAAGAAATTATAAATAAGCCATATTTTATTGGTATCACTGTTTTCAAATGAAAGCAAGTTCAAATTCTTGGTTCCTATGCGTGTCTAACAAAATGGAGCAGGAGAAAAAAAAAGTATGGACCAAAATCCGAAACATTTAGTTGAAGCAGTGAAACTTGACAGTAATGCGTCCACGTGTGAAGGTACATATCAGTATCAGAACTGGGAAAATTTATCGTTGGCACAACACGGAACATTCTCTTTATTTAAATATTTTAAAACGCGATTTGTGATGGGCAACCTAGCGAAGTTTTCCTTCTGAAAATTAGCTTAAAGTTTTTCTTTAAGATTATTGAAGGTTTATAACTGCCACCTTCTTACGGAGGAAAAGTTATATCCAGACATGTGGTACTATTTAAGATGATTTGAAGTGCTAGTAGAGACGAATAATAATTCTCTTTTAGGACCATATCACACGACTGCATTATTATTGTTTTAATGAATTATTGTCAGGAAATATTATCTAACTATTGCTCTAGGGCTCTTTGAATTTTTATGAAGATTTTAGCAGTTGCTTACATTCCATTCTGGTTGTATGACAAGAGTAAAAATTGTTTCATTGTAAGCGCATAATAGTTGTCTTCATAAATTTAGACTAATTGATAAATAAATATCTTTGCGTTATAGCAGTGGTGTTTGTGATTAGTTGAATCGTTTCTCTCGCTATTTACACATCGGATTACGAGTACGAAAACAGAACCCTAGTAGTTATGGAGATTTAGGTGGTTTCATGATAAATTTACAATTATCTCAGTCTAAAATATGGGTATCAGATGCAAGAAAATATAGATATACGGCTCACACAGAACATTTAACTTTTCCAAAGTTCTAAAAATACAGCAATTATTAGTGAATTTAAGCCTAATTAAACATATTTATAGATCCGGGTACGACAGCAAAATATTAAAACGAAACAGCGAACTTAAAACAGTGATCATCGACGAAGAAATTCATGAAAAACTAGTTAACTCCCAATATTTAAAAGCCACAGTGGATGTACAAGAATATCCTACTAAATACTAAATTTTAAAATTTAGCATTTTTCTTTCTAGTTTTTTAAAAGAGCTCTATCACATTTGTAAAGTCACTTTTAATTACTTTTTTATTTTGAAAACAAAAAGAATTTGTAAAATATTTCTTACAGTTTGTTCAAAAGTGTTAGATACTTTAAAATAATCATTGGAAAATATAATTTTTTAATTGTATGTAAAGTATTATTTTACAGAAATCCGAAAATGTCCAATCATTCTGAAGGCTACTGTATGATTCTGTTTTCCGTTTAGAAAATATTCAGTTTGAGTTAGTTGAAAACTGAGAATATATTTAAGAATATATTAAAATATATCAAGGACTTCAAAAGTTACGAAAATAATGTTTTGATGAATATTTATTAATTATATATATATATTGTTTTGAAAAAAAAATGGTTGAAAGGACTCGTAAAAAATGCGAAATTTCTCTGACATATTCTGTCCATTTTAAATGCATGTTTTGCTGAATAATGTTATTAGCTCGGTAATGTATTGTTATATTTTTACGATACTTTTTAATGTAAGTAGTAGATGTTTCTGTAACTGAAATTCGTAGAAAGTAAAGTTTGTTCCCAAAAGACTAATTAAAACTTTATCATGGTTTCTATTTTTGTACCGTATTGTCAAGATTATTGATAATCAATTTAGCATTTTATTAGAATTCAGTATAATTTATAAAATAAATTTTATTCATATTTAAATTTAATAGCATGCAATCTACAGCTTCACTATATTGCGTTAAAATAAATATTATTTATTGGAAAGATGTCAAGTTCTCCAATTTTTAAGGAAACAGTAATTACTATGATGTTAAATAAAAAGCTCTTGTCTATCGAAAAAAGATTAAATCTGACTCACATCTTGTCCAAGAGATTGAATCTGACTCACATCTGGTCTAAGAGATTGAATCTGATTCATTGAATAATCAATCGAGATTCAAATCTATTGCCATTTATGTAGAAATTCCGTTTTACCATGTTTCTATTAACTCGCTTTCTTTTCTGTTCGGGTGGAATTTCGTAATAGACTAAATTCATGATGGTCACATGATAATATAAACACGTGTTCTACATTGAATTCAAAACGGACAATAAACTAGCGCGTACTTTTTATTCTATTGGTAAAACTTAGGTAAAATTTTAAATTGCATAATTGGGTAAAGATGCTCAAGAGTTATAAAAAGAAATTTCTGCAAAAAAGATTTTAAAATTAAAGAAAAAAAAAGTCTTGTTTTATACACATGTACTTTTAAATAAAGTGACAAATATTAATTTTTTTTAAAAAAAAGTTTCTGTAAAAAACGCAATTTGGCAACAACGAAGTGCATGAACTGATTTGCTGAAAATAGATAATTGCATTTATCATGACTATGACGTCACATGTGTTTCTGAACTTGATTGGCTAAAAACACGTGGTTTAAAATTATCATGTGATTATGAAGTCACATGAATTTAGTCCATTGATTTTAAACTAACTTCCCAATCAGCTAGAGACTTGAAATTTGGACCATAGCTCAAAATTGGAAGACAATGCATAAAAATGCAAAAGAGAAGTTCTAGTCTCGAACCCGGGCAACCGAAGAGCCTGTTCGGGTGGAATTTTGTAATTGATTTCAAATTAACTTCTCGATGAGCTAGAGACTTGAAATTTAGACCATAGCTCGGAAGTGGATGGCAATGCATGAAAATGTGAAAAAAAAAAGATTTTTTTCTCTCAAACCAGGTCCCCGAAAAGGCGGACCTCGTTTTCGACAGGGGTCCAGTAACTACGGAACTTACACGAATTTACACAAACGAGGACCACCTGTCGATATCACGGGTCGAGTGGCGACTACATATTCAGTTCCGTGGCTCTGTGGTCAAAGAGGGGCTCCAGGTTAACATGTTTTTATTAATTCGCTTTCTTGTATGTCTGTCAGGGTGAAATTATGTAATTAATCTTAAACTAACTTCCCGATGAGCTAGAGATTTGAAATTTGGACTATATCTCAGAAGTGGATGACAATGCATGAAAATGGTTATAAAAACATGGTTTATAAAAAAATTTTTTATTAAGAAAATTATTTTACTCTTATGCAAACACAAAATGTTTCTTTTTTGCATGAAGTTTTTTAAAATTGTGTACTAAGTTGTTTGCTAAGAAAATGAAATTTCATGATGGTAATGATTTCAAATTACTGTGATGAAGTTCACATATAATAGCAAAAGTTCAATCTTTTATATGTGGTCTTTCTCTTGAACTGTTATCACTTACAGAATTTCTGTGTCTCGGTGAATGATACAGCACTTTCCATTGTCAAAATAACATAAATTAACTGACCTACTATAAACAAATCCCTACAAATATTATTTTTCTTTATTCTTATTTGATTACATTAAATTTTTTCTTGAAAATAACACCTACGCTAGTATGAACTTATGTAAAATTTGTCATTCTCAAAATAATAATTATCGTTCTCACGTAGATCACTTTTCTATTTTGGAACATAATAGTTTAGCGGAACAAATAACCTTAAAAGAAAACCATATCACAATGGACTCTAGTAACGCAATAAATCAATCAAAGGTGATGCCGCTATTTTACAACCAAAAAAAATTGTAGTTTTGGTGGTTAATAGTTCTGTAGATCTCGTGATGCGTTTGTAATTTGTGTGAGCCGATTGTCTTCTACACATATAAATATACATTCTACTGTCGGTAATTCAAACCTTCGATAACACGAACCTCTGAATAATTCGAAGTATATGCTCAGACTCTAGAAAAACTCTTGATATTTCGAACTAAAACAATATGTTTTGGTACACTCAATATTTCGAAGTAAAATCTGTGGCTGGCCAGACTACAACAAGTGATAATTTGTAGTTATCTTATAAGACTCTCGACCATTCGAACACTCACTATCATGTACAGTCCTGTAGCAAACAGGTTGGAGCTACAACTTTTGCGTTGTACTGTCTCTCCTGTAATGTAGTTCCTTTGATGACCATCTTTCTGCTACCCCTTCTTTGTGTTTTCTGGTTCATCTGGCGAAAAGACACTTTTCTTGCTTTCCTTCTTTAAGTGGACAATAGACCAACCGCACCTATTGTCAGCCGGCTATATCTATCGGTTTTCATTTGGCCTTGCTAAACATGTGTTCTGAAAAGATGGTCCGCTATTGTGAAGAAGAGATGGGTAGGATTGTGTGTATGCATGTATTGAATGCATTCTTTTAATACACAGGACTTTTAACTTCTGTATAATATTTATACTGTATATAATATGTACTTTTTAAAAATACTTTAAAATAATTTTATACATTTGTACACAACTGTTGTTTTAATACATAGTTTCGAATTTAAATGTTTTAGAAAAAAATTTCTCTTCATGTAGTTGGGAGTTTTTTTCTATCCTCTTGGTAATTCGAACTCGTGATAATTCGAAGTTTTTCATTGGTCCCTCCAACTTCGAATTATCGAGAGTCGGCTGTATTATCATTTATGTCTCTATAACCCCTACGGAGTCGATTTTTAGAAAGTCCGTTCTTAGCGGATCACTACTAAACAAAGGAAACAGTCTCTTTTGACCCCGCCCCCCTAAATTTAATATGAGTAAGAAATTTTAAGTATAAATTAAGAATTTCAAAGTCAGAAAGCTCATACCAAGAATAAGAAAATCTAATATTGAATGCGACAGTAAAAGATAGTCAAGTATGATAAATCAAGACCTCAAATTGTATAAATCATTAATAAAAATTATTATTTCAAGAGTAGAATTATTCGGAAAGTAACTTCATTAAAAAAACAGCGCGTGTATCAGTGTGAATACGTGGTAGAAGTTAACTTCTTTGGCTTATATGTATTGAATTGTATAATTAAGTTTAATTTTAAATTAATCTTATACATAATTAACAAATTTATTATTATCATTATAATTTCAAACTGTATTTAAAAAATAATTAGGCTGGAAAAGTTGTAAGTGTAAAAACAAAATTTTCATTTTCAATATATATTACTTAAAAATCACGAATTCGATTGTATTGAAAAATATACTTTTCTTGTAACTCTTGCCTCTGGATAAAATAAAAAAAAGACAGAATTTCTAATTTGCATATTTTCTAATAACCTCTAAAATTGAAGTATAGAACGATATGTTTGCACTTTCATAACTGTATAATCAAATGGATTTCTGCAAAACCAATTTTCGGTGGATCTCTACTCCATGAAATAAACACAGAAGAGCCAAATTTCAAGTTTAAACCTAATAGAGCAAAAGCTAAATTTTTATTATCAGTACCCCCCGTAATCTCGTAATAAAATCTTTTTCAAGGGATTTAAAAATAACATACAACATATTCGTCATGACTAGTATTATTCCATAAAAAAGATTTTTTTTTATTTCAATATAATTTCATATCTCAAAATTAAAATTTTACTGTAAAATGATACAACGACCCTTTTAAAAATATTGTATATATTTTCACTATAATGAGAGCAGAAATGTAAGAGTCATCAGCTTAAAAAAGATAATTCATTACTATCTCGCAGAAGAAAATACTTAAAAAATCAGTTATATCATTTTATTCCTCTAAAAAATTGTTCTAGTTTTTTTCAGTTCGAATAGACATTTAAAGCTTCTTATTTAAACAGATTTAAAATTATAAGACATTATTAAGATGGAAAATGCTTTCTGGGTAGTCATGAGTGTAGAGTTAATGGCTACAATATAATTGAAGTGTTTTCCCCTCCACGTTGAAAAGAACGTAAAGAAACAAAACTTGTCGAAAATGAAGCAATCCCGAGACTAACACCAACCATTAATAATTCTTGGTATTTAGTGGCATTTCTTATACGAAACATCACGTAAACGAATACGATTTTCCTCCAACAAAACAATGAAGCAGTAAAATTAGGCCTACCTTTTAAAGACTGTTCTTCTCTTAAACTAGAAACTGAGAGGGTCATAATTTCCATCCAAGGTCAGGGGAAACAACTTGACCATAACCATGTGAAATAGTGGAAATGTAGGTGATCTGTTGCTGCAAATGTCTCCTAGAATGTAAGGAAAGCAATTTTGTCATTAAGGCTCACACGTAAGAAAACAATTGTCTATTATAATGAGAGGCAAAAAATTTGCTCCTCTTCCTTAAGTTTAAAAAACATCGATTTTTTAAACAAATTTTTCCTTGTTATATTCCGTTGTTAAAAGAAAAAACACTACCACTTGTTATATGGACACCAAACGATTTCGGTCTTCTGGATTAGTGGAACATAGTTTTCTTAAATTTCATTCCATAAAAAGTTCTGTGAATTTGTAAAAAAGGTATGTGAACTTTCTTTTGACTTTAGAGTTTTTTAAATAAAAAAAATATTTACATAATTTAACGTTTAAAAAGTAATTTTGTGTTTATTATTTAGGAATAAGTATAGAATTATATATCTTAAATTTATTTTTTAATTCATTTTTATTTGTAAAACTGTAGAATTATGTAGTATAAATTAAATACAGTACTAAGCGAGTAAATTTTTGACATTATTTTTTAATTATTATATTAACGACTGATATTTTATTCTGTATTGTAAATATTGAAGTGTTACTAGTGTAAACTGAATTTGAAATTTTGATTTTTGTAATTAAGGAATTGAATTATAATTATGCAAAACTTGTACTTAAGATTTCGAAGCAAATTGGTATTGAATGTTCGTATGTCAGCTTACAATTAATGAAAATCGTTTGCAGAATCTTCCTATTATCTTATTTAATATGAATGTATCAGAGATTCAGTTAACAAATTTTCACGAGATAGACTAATAGAAATAAAGTTATAAGACTAATAGTTTTATTTAAAAAACTGAACTACTACTTTTTGGGGAATATTATAAAAGTAAGGTTCCATATCTCATTTAAAAAGTCATACTAACTTTACAGAAAAGGAAAAAATTTAAAAAAATTTGTAATTAAATTAAATTATCATATTAATAAATAAGTTTAAAAAAATAGGTTTCAGACTCGACATAACCCAGTTTAGCGTTATTTTTTATGCAATGCAATGCAGTAATAACTCCTGCTTTTGGTGCAAACTAAATACAAAAGCTACATATATAAATTATCTATCACATATATTCACATGAAAATATCCTCAAAAGGAAAATAATCAAATAATTAGAAAAATAACTTGACTACCAAGAATTTCTAAGAATTAAATGTTTTTCCAATTATATTGTCGCTGACATTTTGTTATAACCATCTCATGTTAAGATAATTTATAATTATTACACTACATGCCAGCTCGAAAATATTACATACCTTTTTCATAAATTATTTCAGAAACGCTTTTGAAACTCATGGGAAAACGAAATAAAAGATTTATTCCTTGTTTTTTATTGTAAAAAATATATATCGATGAAAGAGAAATTTTTACATTTTCATTGACTGAAAATTGTCAATTTTTCATTTTAGGCGAAATGTATTGCTAGATATTAACTATTTTCTTATAATTGAATTATAATGATGAACAAATGCAACTTACTATAAAACTTTTCAAAACCTTTGATAATAATAAATTCTTATGCACTTTTAACTTTCCTGGAACTAATTAGCCTTGCAATTTTAAAGGTGTACTCAAATTTTACAGTGCTTATAGGTATTGACACTATATTGATAAAGATAAGACTTATTTTGGTCTTGGCAGCATTTTTCAAAAACTTCATCTGTTTTAAATATAAAGTGTAACGTAGCTATTATTATTAAATTTAAAAAAAAATCTCATATACACATTACATAGCATACGGATTATTTTTATGGTTAGAAATTATCGAATAAACATTTTATAAAAATAAAAATATAGCGGTAAAACTTTTTGAGATTAAAATCAACGATACAGTGAGCAAAAATAAATTTATAAACAGTAGGGTTTACAGCTCCGGGATCCCGGTGGTTTTTTCAAATCCCGAGATCCCGGGATTTAATTTTTGTCTGTGTGAATTATATTTTGAAATTTTTTTCAAAGGATTGTGAATCTGGTATTACATTTAAAGTATCTTATTTATCTTTTTTGTACTGTATACGTTTAATGTCAGTTTTCTTCCGTGTTAAAATTTAAAGGGTTCGAGGCGGGTGTGTATGTTATACCATGAAACTTGATATTTGTTTTCTGTTATTTTCTTTTGTAACTTTCTCCCCATCGCCAGTGGGGTCAGAAAACGGACATTTCTCCCATCTTCAGGATGTCTGGTGTCAGTTAACTTGGACAGAGGCAATTAGAATTTTTGGAAGATATCTAGTAGGATTTTCAGCTCCGAGATCCCGGAATTCCGAAACCCCGAGATCCCGGTTTTTTCTCAATCCCGAAATCCCGGGATTTAATTTTTGTCTGAATTATATTTAAAAAAATTTTTCTCATACAAATTTTCTAAAAATTTAATTTTTCAAAAAATTATATTTTCTTATGAAATATGTACATAGAATTTTTTTGTGCAATTATAAGTGTGCTAAAGGTAAAAAAAAACATAAATGCACAGCTCTCATTTCTCATATGGGAGAATGTCGCATAGATCTAAGTGGCTCACTGCAATGTTTACAGCCAACCTTTTTGGGAAGAGTGCCACGATCTGCCACTTTATACGTTTCCAATAAACAAAAGAATATGAAAAGGGAGGGGGGGGGAAGGGATGCTACTTATACGTGTATTATGGTATTTTTACGCAAATAGCACATATTTTATACAAGTCTAACTGGTGAAAATTTAAAAATGATATAATAAGACAAAGGTACGAACTTAAGCTTTCATGTTAAAATTTTCTTTTCAGTTTCAATCAATTAGGTTAGGTATCAAATAAAAGAGTAACCAGACAAATTAAATTCTAAAAAACAATTAAACAGTCAGTACTTTCTTATTGTGTTTTTTTTATTTCGTAAACTTTTTACTGAGTCATCTACAGTACATCAGTACCCGAAGATGCTAACAGAATCGGATTGTTCTAGATGTGTATCAGTTTCTCTTTTTTTCTCCAAAATCGAGACAAAAAAAGCCAAAGTGTGTTCACAAATCAGAATCTCACGAATGCACTTCCTTCGGAAAACCAACGAACACAACAATGAAGGAGTGTTGTCTACATTATAATTTTCTATTGTTATTTAATTACTAAGTGTATTTAAAATAGATTTTGATGTTTTATTTTATCTGAAACCATTACTTTTCAATAAAAAAATAAAAATAAAATAGCATTACTTATTATCTTTTCAAATTTTTTAATCTTTCAATAAGTCTTCGCGTGCCACTCTTACAACTCTGCCGTGCCACAATATGGCACGCGTGCCGCGGATTGGCTACCCCTGGTTTACACAATAATATAAGCAGCATCTCAAGAATAGATTTTGTCACAGTTCCTTTTTCAATTAAATGCCGTGAATTAATAGCGAACCTGCTTAAAAGACTTGAGACACTTCACATCCCATTACATTACTAACAGCTCATGCAACTGGATCTTCAATTTCAGATGAGATAACACTTGAAATTGATTCACGTTCTGATTCAATAACTGGATCAATTTATATACAAAAACCATTAAGTGTAGCAGAAGAACTAAATAAAGTTATCAAAGAGATATATGCACCAATGCAGTCTACTAGAATTGAGACAATGTCATCAAAAATTCAAAAAGAAATGTCTCTTTTTTGAAAATGCAGGGAGACGTGGTGACTACCTGAAAAGAACATACTTTTATTTAATAACGATAATATCTACTAGTAAAAAATCCGAACGTGCATTTTCTTCGGCAGGATAATGCGTAACAAAAATAAGACGATGAAACGCTGGAGGAGCTGTGTTTTTATAAGCTTATTTACAGAAACACAAGAAATGAAGAAATGTTTTTATTTTAAATTTCATTATGTACTATTTTTATTTGTTTTTTATGATGAATTAATTGTTTTTTATTTGTTTCATGAAAATAATATTAAATTAATTTTTAACTATATTTTCAATTTTATTATGCAATTTCAAATATGCTAATATTTAAGTATTTTTAATAAATAGCTCAATCCTAATCCCGGGACTAATCCCGGGATTGGTATAATGTAATCCCGAAATTCCGGGTTTGAATATATGACACGGGATTGCAAACCCTAATAAACAGAATTGCATACTCTTATGTAGATTTTTTTTGCTTAGTTTTCGATACAACATTCCTTATTATTTTCTTTGTTAAAATCTCAGTCACCGCTGTAGCTTAGTGGTTATGGTCACAAACTCATGGCTAATGAGTTGCGGTTTCGAGTCCTGGTGAAACTGAAGCTCGCCATGTAGAGGGACTGATTCACGTTAAACCTGTCGAAACCCAATGCCGTCTCGCAGGTGTTGTATTTAAGAGAAGGGGACCGAGTCATTTGACCGAGGTTCCAAATTACGAAGTCTGTCACCAATAGCCCTGGTGTTACTTTATAATATGATGATAATAAAATTTTCCCTAAAATCTTAATGTATAATATTGTGCATATAAATTCTTTAAGGTATCCGACTGGTTGCGACAACTTTTTTTAAAAATAAATTGGAGATACCTGTGTGGTATTTTTGTGTTGTTTTTAGATTTTTTTAGTACATTTAAAGAAAAATATGCTAAAATAAAGAAGAGAAAAGTAAATTATTATAACCAAAATGGGAAAAAATGGGTAAAAATGGACAAAAAATATCATAAACGCGGTCCGTTCTGTACCAAAAGTTTATGAACAAATTTTCAATTTTGATGTTTTGCTATGTTATTTATTTTCAAAATAACCTTCAGGATAAGAGATTTTAATTTTTACAAAAACTAGAGCAATTTATCTCAGTTACTATATGAAATTGCTAAAAAAACAGTGATTATATTCATAAGGGGTTGTAAATTTTCTAATAAAACAGTGATATTTAAATCTGAAGGTTAAAACAATTCTACTATTATACAGAAATTACAGAAAAAATTTCAGTTAATTATGTTCAAAACTTTTTTAGCAATGACTGACTTTGATTATTTTCAAAAAATCACATTTCAAGTAAAACGCGTTTTAAAGTATGACATCTTGCTTAAAGTAATGGCATTTGCTTTTACTAAAACACTTGTAGTTTTTGTACTAGTAAACGGAAAATGATAAACTTGGTATTTTTATGAAGCTAATAAGATGGCCCATAAAATAAAATCATAAAATAAATGTCAATTTTTGGCAAAATTCACAGTTTTAGAGTAGTCGGATACCTTAAGGAACAATTTAAGTATAATAACTAACATACCAAAAATGTAAAAAAAACATCTTGATTTTCCTCCAATAATTACATCGTATTTGAAAAAAAAAAAAAAAGATTTAGCTATTCTTTGTTTATACATATAACTTTGAATATGTTTTTGTAAATATTGGATTGCATTATAAAAATTATACATTAAATATTTTTATATTTTCTAATGATATTAATTTTTAGAAGGTGTTTTTATTTTTTTTTGTATTTGACGAAATTATTATAAACATACACATATGAAAAAGTAATATCAAAACAGTTTTGAAAAAAGTGAATCAATCTTTGATATTTTTCTCTTCAAGTACTTTTATTATTAATATTTCAGAATGAAAGAAATAGTACTAAATTTACCATTTTCTTATAAAAAATTAGTGAGGAGTTGCTTTATCGAATTGACATAAAAACTAAATAAAATTTGAGTTTATTGAAATAATAATCTTTCGAATTATGTGAATATTTCAAAAGTTGTCTCAAAAAGGTTGACTTAAAAACTGAAAATAACCTTATTAAATGAGTAGCAACATCCGATATTAATTCGCCCAAATTTTTCAACATTATCAGCGTAATTACTCTAAGACAGTGTTTCTCAAACTGTGGGGCGCGCCCCCCTAAGGGAGCATGATAACTCTACGAGGGGGGGGGGAGAGCGAGCATATTAAAAAATCGAAAACAAAATTATTATTTAAAAAAAATTATTAATTTACTGAAAGTAAATAAACAAAATGCATTCTAATATAATAAAAAATAAAATTAACATTTTCACTGATATGATACACTTATAAATGTATCAGTACTGTACAATGTATTTTATTATTAATTTAACAATATTAAGTTAAGAACAAGTTTAATAATGACCCTATGGGCTTATCATATATAAAATTATATACAAAAATTAACACTTATCTTGATCATTTGAACGGTTTATAATTAATCTTTTAGCTGCAAATTAAAAGTTACGTGATCTGCTCCCCAATAGGCTTTTCCAAATAGGCACGCGGATATGATGTATAGGGGAGGGGGTGAAGAAAGGGAATAAATAAGCAAATCCTCTGAAACCCTTATTAAGCACTGTCAAGACCCTTTTACTGTGTTCAAAAGTCTTTGGAATAATTTTATGGACAGCAGTGCTCGGAAAAGATCGTACTTCGGAAAGACGTATATATACATCCGAGGTAATCCGACGTATATAAACGAGACGTTTATATACGTCGGTGGTACTTAAGAAAAAGTCGTATTGGAGCTTCAGTGTCAAAGTATAGTATTATTGAATTCAATTCATTATTATTTGTATGGAGGGGGGCGCGATGAAAATTATGGTTGAATATTGGGTCGCAAATATTGAAAGTTTGAGAATCGCTGCTCTAAGAAAATCGATTTAAAATGTTATATATGATAAACAAAAATGTATCTTGAAGGTATTACCATACTACTCAAACATAACTCAAATACTTAACATACATCAAATTTCTCTCAATTTGAAAACGATCGACTGTATTAAACTGTATTTAGATAAATAAGATATTCAGATAAATAATTACATTTTATCGGAAATTAATTTGAAACAAATAACTAAAAATATAATAATGAAGTATTAAGTATAAGAAGTTTTTTTTTTTTGATAAAGAAATAATTTAAAAGTCAATTTTAAAAAAAAAGAGCAAGATAATTGATAATCAAGATGCAAATTTTCTAAAAAATTAAAGCATTTTCTACATTTTAGACATTTTACTGAGTTCTTGAGATTTTTTACACATTTTTATCAAATGTTATTTATCAAAAGTACAGGGCCCATGCTGTCAAACATTAAACTACCTTAAATTTAGATATTTTTCTTTGAAGTCTTTTTAATGTTTTTATTTGTATCATGTTACATATGTATCTAGAATTCAGTATTTATTAATATAATGGACATAAGTCTGTATAATAAATATCACTTAATTAAAAGGTAGCATCAGTTTGAATCTAATTTTTCACCCTTGGTCATTTTAATATTTTTCGGACAAAACATTTTATATCTGTATTTACAGCTTTGAAACATTTGTCGGAGTCGTCTTCCCTTTTTTTGGTAGGAAATAATGATCAAAATAAATTAAAATAAACAATATTTAAGGAGAATATCAGCAGAATAATAAGAATATAGGGGAGATCGGGGCAAGATGACGACGTTAACAATTTTTTATTGGTAATTAGTTTATTTTTTGGGTAGTAAAATCCATTTTACATGAACTGTTAGAGTAGTCCTTTTCAGTATTAAAATATATTACCATTTAATTTTTCAAATAAAAGAAGTAAAGGATAATTTCATTTTTTCATAACCTTAACAAATCGTCACCTTGTCCCAGTACTGGGGCAAGATGACTTTGGCCATGGGGCAAGATGGCGACACTGAAAAATGTTGAACATATTTTATCTTTTGAATGTGTTACATGGTTTAACAAATGATAACTGTGTTTTTACATCTTACAAAGTATCAAACTAAGCCCAATGCATTGTAACGTAATGTTGAAGTGTTTAGTTGTGTATTTAACAATAGTCACAAATAAAAATGCCATTTATATAATTGGAACATTCCTCATGCCAACACTCTTGGCATTTACAGCACTGGATCCATTCTACTGTTGGAGGGTTCCTCTTCACAAGCAGGACATCTTATAACACCGTCCTTTGAAGTTGATACAACTGGAATGTTTGGCCTGGATTTTATAGACTTAGGCCTACAGGAACAGTTTGAGTTTTTTTACTCCCTTTTTAGCTTCACGATCTTCTTATCTCTGTTTTTCTTAAAATTTCCTGATCTTCCTTCTGCTTTTCCCTTTGTTCTAATATTTCTTTGATGGGTGTGCTTGTAAGAATGCTAGAGCTCAGTTTTTTGCTTTTTCTTTTTTTCTCACATTATGTTGTTTTAGGCAATGGTTTGAAAGAAAAAAAAACACAGGCTTCTTAAGTGCATCGGAATCAGCATTTGCCATAAGTTCTGGTTTTTTTGGAGGGTTTATATGTTAGTTTTCTACTATCGGGGTCAGCAGATTAGCACTATTATTCTCAGTTTAATTGCCAACAGCATCTTGGTTAGTAGTTTTTACCGCAGCATAGTCATGTTCGCTAAACACAAGAGGATTATGAGGCTTGATCCCATATTCTTTAAACCCTTTCAACGGCATTTCCAACTGAAGCTGATTTGAAGTAAGGATGCTCAAAACCTCACCAATATTTTTATCTTTTATAGTTTGTTCTGCATAGTGACCATAAAGTTGTCACATGCTTGGCTGTAGTACGTTTTTAACTGGTCGAAAAATGACACAACAAGGGGCTGGAGACGATGTGATGTGTGCGGCGGCAACCCAACCTGATGATGTTTTTCGCTCTACAATATAAGATAGCCTGCAAAGTTATATGAGTTTTGTGATTGTCAAAAATCAATAGCGTAGGAGATTTTTTGCTTGGTTTCACATGAAGATAAAAGTGCTTCAAAAAAGAGAAAAAGGTGCCCTCATTCTTCCAACTGTTATCACTACAGTTGCCTACAGTTCCTGGTGGGGCTCTTTCTACAAGTTCAGGAAGCATTTTCGTTTTCTCGCAAAAAATCTGAAAAGTAAAACCCAGTAGCTCAAAAGCAAAAAAATATTGTAAAATTCCTTTCTCTTTAGTGGGGCTGGTAGCGGATGGCAAAAATGTCTTCCTCTGGTCACCTCCTTTCGAACGAAACCTTCCCCGATCCGATGATCCTTAGCCCCAGTAGAGATGGAAGCGCAAGGTCGCGCGGGCATATACACAGACAAACAAGTGTTCACAGGATTTAATAGAATGGACAACAATAGTAAGTTTAATAAATTCCGAAACACGGGGCAAGATGATGAGCTCGTCATCTTGCCCCGTGTTTCGGATCGTCATCTTGCCCCAGACTGTCTGTTTAAAAATATTCGTTCTGATTACCATGAAGGAAGGCAATTAATTGACATTTATTCATGGTAATAGGTATATTTAAACCGAGTTACTCTTAAATGTTAAAGAGAAACGTTATATCTTACCTGTATTTGTAACAGAGCTTATTTACACATGCATAAAAGTTATATCGTGGCAGCAAAAAGCATTCAAAGCTTCACAGCTAACACAAAAAGGGCGATTTCAGCGTGTCTATACTATTGTTTAACGAACGGCCAAAAGGAAAGCCAGTAGTGTTCATTTGATGCTGCTACCTAGTGGAATACGGAAAAATTAAGACATTCGTCATCTTGCCCTGGTCTCCTTTATATTCAGTAAATAATGATTAGTTAAAAAAATTTTTTTTGCTCACACGGAAATTTTTGAAATATACGTTGTATGGAACACTGATTTGAGTTTACTTTTAATATTTGAGCCATGACTTATTTTTTAAAAGCATAAAACACTATTAAGTTAAATATTTAATGATAGGAATCATTTTTCATCTGTGTGTCGATTTTTATTCAATAGAAAGTGGAATATTAAATGAAATTTGATTGCTAAATGGAGTATAATTTTTTTTCTATGAATATCTATTACATTATGGTTTTAAAAGAACAATTTAGATAATATCTGTGAATACACTTCGGTCGCAAAGACATTTGAATACATATTTCTCATTGTTTCATTTAAATAGACATATTTTGATTGTTTAGGTATTTGAATTGATACTTTCCTTTCTTTAATGTATTCATAGATATTAAAAAACTTGATTATCATTATTTATGAAGGGTGCCTTACAATAAAATAATTAAATGTATTTTATCACATGAATCTTAAAAATGATTTAAAAAACATTTGAGTTTCTTACTGCTTTTTTTCTTAATTTTTATTTAGAATGTTTAAAAATCTCCATAATTGATAAAAAATAATGTGAATAATTTGAATAAAATAACAATTAGAATGTCATCTTAACAATGACTGTCTTGAAGTTTATTTAATGTACGAATTTAGATCTTGAAAGTCTTTTGCAACACTTAAATAATGCTACTATGACAAAAAGTTTTTATGATAGAAATAAAAACCAAATAAGGAAAAAATACCTAAATTAAGAAGAAATGTCAAGTTCAATTTAAATTGAAGCGCATATAACATGAATGCGAGTGAGTGAATATTAACGTCGTCCTTGCTACACTAGGGTTATTGATGACGGACCTCGAAATTTTGAACCATGGTCAAGTGACGAGGACAGCACTTGATTTGGCATCCCCCTCTAATTACCACACCACACCAATGGGAGGACGTTTGAGCCTCGTCAGACTTAACGTGTATCTGCACTCTTTACACGGTGGGGTTTTTAGTGGTACTATTCTTGAGTTCACGGCACGTCAGGGATTAATTAGTGATCTTGACCACTAAGCTACCGAGGACACTTATAACATGAAAAAGTAAGCAATAATTCAAAAAAGTTCGCATGTTTTATAACAAATTAAAATTCTACAATTGTAGGAGAAAGTAATGTAAAAGAACATTAGATTTCATATGTACTTTTAAAATTATATATAGAACACACAATTGTAAGAGCTGGCATATTATGTGCGCAATTTTGCTTCTAAAGTTTATGAAATAATTACAAAATAAATATAAATTTCCTTTCAGTATTTTATGTTTATTTTAAAGTTATTATTTGTATGTAACCTTCAGATAAATTAGCTGTTATTCACCAGTTTTGGTGTTAGTACTGATTTCTATAAGAACAACAATGATATAGAAGTAAACAAGGAAAAAAAGTATTGCGTCTTCTAAAAACAAAAGGCCATCAAAAAGTATGAAGTAGTTATTAAGCCAGAAGGGCAACTTTTAGCTGCATGATTTTACCGAAATAGTTTACGCTTTCTTTTTACTTCTTCTAATCATCATATATAAATTGGTTGAACATGATAATATTCAGAGGATGAAATACCTGCCACTGATTATATATAATGAATGTAACGAGTGTGTTTGTGAAAAGAGGAGTGAAAAATCACTATATAAAGTATCTACGAGGAAAAGAAGCTACGAAAAGTGATAAAATTTTGCATTCATTTTGTAAGCACAAACGAAACTTCCTTTCTGGAAAGGCTTAGAAAGCTTTGAATTTTTCAAATAAGGCCAAAATGCTTTTGCCCGTACACTGGATTAAAAATTATGTCCCCCCATACGCGTTTTGAATGTAGTTGTTTATATATTTTTAAAAATATTTTTTTCCGTTTAGATTTAGATATTTTTAACGTTGTATAATCATTTAGATAAACTTTATATTTTGTTCTACCAGTTCTATTTCTCTTCAAGGACCTTTGAACATTTTCCTGAAATTGCGAATGATAATTGTTTTCATAGTTATAGCGGAGCATGTGGACGGCGTTTCTTTGGTCTAGTGGCATGTTCTAGCCTTACCCCCACCCCCAACTTTCTTTTACAAAGCATATATAATGCTTTGTTATATTTTACTTGGAATAAAACTTCATATTTTTCTTTTCTCAATTCATTTACTTTTAATGATTATTTTTATACTGAGCAGATGTATTTTTAAATAAAAAAAAAATAAAAAAAAAAAAGTTACATAAATTTTCTTTGAATATACAAGCATTATATATATGTAGATCCTTGGCATTTTTCGGGACTAAAGAAAGGAAAGTAAAATTATCACGGGATTTTAATAATGTATAGTGACCATTCCATTTTATAGTACAAGTAATTTCAATTCTTAAATAAAATACGCTCTATATTTCATCTCTTACAGTACTAAATAGATTTCAACTTAATTTCTCAAACTCAAAAAAATCTACACCTTTATAAAATGCCTATAAATTTAAGATAGCAACACCTCCCCTCATACATGCACGTGCACTCACGTACCCCCTGCAAATCATATTCGTCCGAAAGGATATTGTGGCAACCCGGGGCTGCAGCTGTGGTCATTGAAGAAGCAAACATTGTTATAAAATTTTAAATTTATTTTTTATTCATCACACAGCTTATGATCAATTCAAGTTTAATAAACACGAGAGCAATTTTAATTAGTTTCCTAATCTAGCTTATAAGATTATCCAAAGTACACTTATCCCTTGATCCGCTAGTAGATCACTAGTCAGCTTTTTCCTAAACTGCTACAGTCCTTTTCACAAATCAGCTTCTTTAATATCTCCACTTTACCGAAAGGCAGTTAAAGCTCGTACGAGTGTTATTCAGTGCTCTTCAAGTTGAGAACGAATGGCTCACCATCAACGAATAACGACTGGCTACTCACGATTAACGACCCTTGATTTATTTTCCACTATTTACTTTAACACACCCCTTGAAAGGTTTTAAATAGCATTTACATAAACTTAAAATCATGTTATCTCTGCGGAAAGCGGTTTTAAAATCAAACCTCAGTTAAACAGAAATTTTCCTTAGAGGATTAGTTAAAGAATCACGGATGAACCATTACAACATTGCTTTATACTATGTTTAAAATTGGTTGCAGGCGACGAAGATTTTCGATTGTACCACTGGCTGACGAATTTCCCAGATCTGAACCTAATAAAGAATCTTTGAGATCTTCTTGATCGCCATGTTTGTAGTATTTACATTCCCCTACCTCTGTCCCATGCACTACAGCTGGGGTGGGCAGACTTTTCCAGGGTACGGGCTACTTTTAATTTTTTCAAGGTGTTGCGGTCCACCCAGTATCAGTGGCACACACAAAGGGGGAGGGGAGGGTTCACGGGTCCAGACTGTCCTCCATAGCCCATGATTTTTTTGGATCGATTATAATCCTATATATATAATACGTAAAATTTAATTGAGTATTTGTTATTAATGATCTTTTACTAATTAATGCTTATCATTTATTTAATAATTTTTTGCTTACTGTTCTTTGTTCCCGACAATCTACAAAATGAAAAAAAAAATGTTTGGCAGCGTATTGAGGTAGGACATGAGAATGGTACACATTCGCCCTGGACCACCACACCTCACCCCTTTGAAAAATTCATTTGTGCGCCCACTGACCAGGGTCGTAGGTGTGGTGAAGAAAGGAAAAAGTCAACAATATTTATTATAACTTAATATTAAATATTGAATACGTACTTACCTACGTAAATAAAATGAAAAAAAAAATCACTTTTTTGAAACCGCATTTAAAGCAAAATACGAACGCTATAATAATAGCCACAAATATAATATCTAATGATGCATTTATTATCAAACAATTCAAAATACATTAAAAAATTAAACATTTTCATCTAAAGTTAGTTCTCGTAATTACAGTCAGTAGAAGACTTGTTGTTAGTATGCGTACTGTCAACCAATCTTGAATATTTCCGTATACAATTACAAACGGCTAATCTTCAGGCGGTCACTCCAAATTGTCGTGGTGGTCCACCGGTTGATCGCGATCGACATAATGCCCACCCCAGTACTACAGTGTGCATAACTCCAAATGCTTGTGACTATCTTTCATAGTCCTATTGACTCATTCTTATACCTTCTAGCTGCTGTCCGAGTACTACGAGGCAGCTATTTTGAATATTAACATGACTAATCCTGTGTAATAATGTTCTTTTGCAATATTTATACTCTTGCGAATAAATTAAGTATAAATTTGCTTTTTTCAAAATTTAGAATAAAATGGTACGTAATAGATTAATATGTGGTTAATATATACCAGTGATTCTCAAACTTTTTTCTGTTGCGGTACACTTTTAACAGTTTCAAAATTTGGAGGCACACTAACAATAAAATAAGTTTAAAAGAATTTTACTTATCTGTAATACGCTATGTAAAATAGTTTATAATAATAGTTTTCAATGACAAATAAAATAATATGCTCGTCAAGTACAACAAAATGTTTATTGAATAATTAATTACAAATTAAGTATAAGAATACATTTAATGCGAAATTTGATCTTGATGATTTTTGATAGTTTCGTTTATATTGGGTCGTAAAAATGATAATGCCGCTCTCATTTCGTCATCTACATTTAAAAGTATCAATCTTTTTTTAATCATTTTTATATTTGTTAATGCTGTAAATCCGAATTCATGCAAACAAGATGTAGAAAATTGTAACAATATTTTTAAAGCTCTTTTGGCTATTATGAGATAATCACCTCTAATTATAATCCAAAATGAATTAATTGAACCTTCTGAATATTCCGAATTACAGGGAGAAATTAATTTTTCATACTCTTCATTCAAAGTTAATTCATGTACAGATGTATCCGTTATCAAAAATGGATTATGATCTAATCACAAATTTTTTTATATCTAAATTTGGGAAATAATGTTGAGTATAATTAAGATCTTAAAAAAAATTTGGTGGTACACAAAACTGCCACGGCATCGTGGAGGGGAATGTCTGATATATGCATTCAATCCTAATTAGTTCTGATATTTAAATAATTATATGTAAATTACTGCGGATATAAATAGAAACTACAACAATTATTGAAGTAAGTTGCTATAAATTAAGCAAAAACGACGGTAATATTTAAATATTTAGTAATTTCAAGGCTTTTGAAGCTTTTTTTAAAGAAAATATAATTTATCTCCTTAATAAAAACTATAAAAGCATCATTAAATGACTTTTATGATAGATGGTATAGGGTGATTAGAATTTTTTTCCTGTTGCATTCCAAACTGTCAAGAAAAATCTAAAGTGTTGAAATTGCAATTATATACATCTCATACACATGTCCTATTTTTGAGAAACAAAAAAAATCTAAAGAACAAGGAGCTCGCACAAAAACATCCAAACAAAGACATTCAGTTCTCAGGCAAATTGTGAGCTGCAAATTTGCTCTTGACTTACAAAGAAAATAAAGAAATTTCGGGAAAATTATCTTTTCGAGCTTAGCACGCGAAGCCAATTTTCCACACGCAAAAATTCCATTGGAATCTAGGGAGGAAATGCTTCAACAAGAAAATGGCCATGAACTATCAGCTGTTACTGTTCGTCGCATATTCTGAATGATAAGAAAAACCGGAACAGTTGACTCATAACTTCTTTCCGCCATTGCACCGTATTGAAAGTATAATGAATTTCTTACACAGAAGGTCAATGTGCAATGTGACGATTATTGCGCTCAAACAGATTGCACATTTGTTATTTATTTGTTGAATCGTATTTTAAACTGAGTAAAATTTCGAGGAAATTTCTGAAAAGTAATGTAAAGGTCGTGGAAGGGTGTTAAACATATGTCAGAATCTTAATTGAAACAAAATGCTCATCGTATTTGCAATTTCATTTCCCTCTAAATGGTAGAAATATGAATACTTTGACAGTCTTATTGGAGTTATATGTGACTTATGTATTTGAAATTGAGTTTATTCTGAAATGTCCGGATTTAAGGCATGATTTGACATACATAAGATGAAGTTAGAAAAAGTAGTGCTGCTCCAAATTAATGACTTGTCTTGTAATGAATTTCTTTCTTAAGGAAAAAATAAATTAAAAATTATATTAATTCAAGAGTTTAGATTAATGTTTGAATGGTTTTTTTCCTACAAAAACGACTTTTAGGCATTTTTATAAAATGGAGAAAAAAAAAACATTAAATTGAAGTATGAGATTAATTTGAAGAAAATGTAGTACAAATTTTGATCTACAAGTATAAATTGCTAACCTTCGTTTCATGACAGCGTTCTGGATTCTTTGGTATGTCAGTAGTATGTTGCTTTAGGAATTAAATTAAAAGCAGTTAATAATATTTTCGAATAATTAGTAGTAAGTAAAAAGTACAATAAAAATTTGCATTGCTGTTGTTTGAATTTACATATTTTTTTTATTAAATGAATTAGTTTTTAATTTTACAGCATTGAAATGTTGAAAAATCTTTTTCGTTTAAGTACACGTGAATATTTATTGTCTAAGGTCTTATTATTAAGGTTTTAAGTTTAAGGTCTTAAACTAATAAAAATATTCTCCACAACTTTTTAACTAATATGTGCTGTAGCCCTTCATATTTAATTTCTTATAACGAAAATGCTGTATGTTATTTGTGCTGTACTAATTTGCAACAAAGAAAGAAAATCGCAAGTTTTTTTCTTTTCGAGTTTCGATTGAATTTTGTATGATAAAATTTTTCTTAATCACCAAACTATGGCATTAATTAAATTGAGGTTTGAAAAAAAATGATAAATAATTATAGAGCTTCGAGATTTCTTCTTTTAAAAATAATTTAATAATATAATTGATGTCTCTGGATTTATATTTGAATCTATTTATGATTCAAAAACTACTTTATTGAGTTTTAAGATTATTCAAAACTTGCGCAAATATGAAGAAATTGCTAATATTGTTTTGATCCAAATTATAATTGATCTAAAACATGCAATTATACTTTTTAAAATCATTGTTGATCTTAGTGGCATACGATTTTCAAATTTTAATAGTTGTTGATGTCGAATCAAATTCTTTAATATAATATTGGAATAAAAAACATACTATGGATGAAACATAAGAAGAGAAAAAAATTATAGTATTTTTAAATACCAAATAAATTATGTGTATATTTTTATTTCCTGTCGATATACCTGAATGTGAAAATACATTAATGCTAGATAATTGCAAAAAAAAAAAAAAAAAAAAAAAAAATGTTTGTGTGTATTGTGAAAATGTTTTTTAAAAAAAGAAATTATTAATTGTGTAGTAAACAAGTAAGCCAAAAAAAGAAAGATTCGAAAAAAAAACCCCTTATGTTTTTAATGATATATTCGCCTTTTTGACTCCAAAAAGAATTATCTCTTTATGTGAATTAGATACATTTCAACAAGCGCATTTAGTGAGAAGTAACTGTAAATAAACAATTTCAATAAAGAACAGAGAAGCTTATTTATTAAATTAATCATATAATTTTGTTTATTGTGTAGTAGCAAAGAGCTTAATAAAATGAATAAAAGAGATATTAATCGACAATTTGTAAAATAACATGATACGTTAAGCACTGATTCATGAGACGAACAGAAGTATTACATCAGATATCTTCGGTTATCGACTTCCTTGATTTTGGAAGATAAAACAAATTATGTACTTAAATAGCTGCATTATTTGATATCTAGGCAAAAAGAAAAACTAAGGGAAAAAATATGCTGTCAGGGGTAAAAGTATCCAATTTAAAATTTTTAAATAGAGATACTTTGCAGAGCAGGAAGAAAGCTTCATAACGGATTAAATTAATACGATTCTGTGATAACTTGTGAATTTTTATATAAATATTTTTTGCAAGATAATGTATTTCCTAAATTCCTATCTTATCAAACATTTTTTGGTACATTTTATCAAAAATCGGCAGAGAGAAGGAGAAAAAAAAATCACTATGTAGTGAATTCTGCAATAAAACGATTGATTCGTAGTATACGTATGATAATAATTTTAAAAAAAGCTATAACATATTAATAGATAACATAAAAGAGACGTACTAAGATAAAAATATCTGAATGAGACGAAAAATGGTAGAGGTGACGAGCATGTATTGAAAACGAAACACCAACAGTAACAATATATAGAGGAAGTAAATTTCATATTCTATATTCCAAATGTTAAATTTATGCTCCCTCGATATGTTAAAAATAATTAATATTGAAAACATAATATTTGTAAAGAAAATATAAAATAGTTTAGGGAATAGAATTAAAATTGTTAGCTTAACATACCATATATTTCTGAGTAAAATCCGATAAATTTTGGAACTTCGCATTTAAAGTAAGGGGGTTGGCTTACATAAGGATCCGCTAATCTCAAATAAAACAAAGCTTAGGAGAAAAGGATTTTCAATATTTTCTGCTAGCCATGCACAAGCGGTTTTAATGTTTTTACGTTTTGGGGGTAGCTATTGAAGCCTATGTTCTAAAAGAAAGATAAAATGTCGATCAAAGCCGATTCCAGAATCCAAGTTTCTGAATAACTGGTAAAATTCACATTCACTCTTTCGCGACCCGGAGGTCGCGGGCGTGGGAGGGTTCGAAGAAGAAGCAGACATAATCTTAAAATAACTGATTTTATTTAACCTTCCACACTTTACGAAATGCACTTTAATAACTTAACTTTGGGAACAATAAGAAATCTTAACCCAAAATCAGATAACTTAATTATCTAAATTACTTATCTTGTGTGATCAAAGCTCATTGAATTATTCTTCTTGAAGTCTGATAGTATGGTCAGTTCCAAGTATGGTTACTTAATCACTTCCTGGCGATTTCTCCGTCAAACATTAATCTTAAGTGCGTGATCATCAGTCACTATCAACTAATTCTTGGGTGAGTGAGTGAGTAATAGCGTCTATTCAGCTACACGAGAGATTTTGGCGACGAAATTTTGAACCATGGTCAAGTGATGAGGACGACACCTGAGCTGGCACCACGTTCTTCTACTTTCACATCATTCCTTACACGGCGGGTCTTCAGCGGTACTAGGCTCGAACTCATGACACGGTGGCCACGAGTCTGTTACCTTGACCACTATGCGGCCAACTAATTCTTGGAAATGAGCTTAACGATAAACGCTTAACCATTATATCGCATACTCCACGACTGGCACTTAAATATCAGTTACGTTTGGATAAATCAATTCACATCTACGGAAGGCGGTATTTAAACTAAAATCAAGGTTGAAAAATATTTCCCCCAAGAGGATTAGCAGAAAACACGAATAGATCCCGTTACAAATTGTATGCACGTATTATCGCCTTAAGAAATAGCTTTGCATTCAAATAATTCTTGAACGTTTTTTTTTTTTTTTTTTTTTTTTTTTTTTTTTTTTTGAGTTAAGGTTTGTCTAGTGGCTTTAGGAGTTTACACAGTCTAAGAGACACTGTTTTGAATACTTGAAAATGAGATATTTAAAGAAAAATTAAACACATATTTTAAAGCAATTTATTTACAAGAATGTGTTGTTGTTTCTTATCCCACTTGGATCGACAGAAACATCTAGATAAAGTCCATGAACTCGAGAGTTTTTAAATAATGAAGAACTGTAACACAGCTGGCTCTTATGACAACGAATTCAAGCCAAGATGTGGACAGGAGTGGCTTCGGTCACATTTCAATTCGAACAAAGAGAGTAAATTTTAAGATCCACAACATGCCTTTGATCTCGAGTACATCCACTGCGAAACCTAGCAAGAATAGTTTCATCTGGCCTACCGCTTTTTCCAAGCAAAGCAACACCAAGACGATGCCCTTCATACCCCTCATGCATGGGGCCTGCCTCCAAGAACTGATACCTTGTTTGACCCTGTTAGCAATTTTTCTGAAAAAGTAAGGCAGTCATCACGTGAAGAATCTTTAGGGCTGCTTTCACGCGCCAAACCACCTACAATCTCATTCCCGCAGACATTCACGTGTGACGGAGCCCACTAAAAAGATCTTAACATTACAAGAATGTACGTACAACATAGCATATCTTTTCATTCATATGAAAGTACATAACGTACTTTTAAAACAATATCAAAAAAAATTTCTCTGTTTTTAAAATATTGAAGTATTTTTTAAATTAAAAATTTTCCTCTTAGAAACGTAAAAAAAATTCTTCAGTTAGTTTTGCTATTAGATTGAAGGGAATATAAAAATTCTGATCATTGCTTATAACATTCTCCTCATCTTGGGATGTGAATGAAAAATGGAATACATATAAAGTTACTTTCCTGTCAAAAATAACATTGAAAGTACAAATTACATCACATTCATAAAAACTATTTCAATATTCTGTGTTTTGATTTACTTACCAAAAGGACTTTTCAATAATTTTACTTTTTTCAGGTAAAAAAATGACGACTGCAATTCAAAGGTTCGAAGATTATTGGTCTGGAGGAGGTAACTATTGCTATTTTTTGTAAAAAATAGAGCTCGATAATTATAATATTCAAAATGGTTTACGAGAACTGATAAATACTCGAACATAGCATATCTTTTCTCATTCATTATTTCTTTCTCTCTTTTATAAAACTACTATTAACCCTAAAAAACAGAATAACACCTAGATAAAACTCGGTTAATTTTGTTTTAATTAAGTTTTAAAAAGAAAGATTTACTTTAACGGAATTATAATTATAAAATTTTTAATGTGTTTTAAAAATCTTTTTTCTCGAATTTGATTTTTGAGTTTTGCAAATAGTATTTATAAAATTTCGGATTCAATAAGGACTAAAGATAAAGAAGATGATAAATTTAAAAGCATAATATAATATGTAAAACAGGCAATTGTGAATGATAACATCTGTACGAATAATTATTTTTTGAACAATAGATATGTTATTCTTTTTACCTACTAATGATAGCTTTCTTTTTAAAATTACACGCTATTTTGAGGATTTCATTTTTATTACTTAAACCAGATAATATACCAGAAAGGATAACTTTGCTTTATTAAAAAAAGTTAAAGAGTATTCATTTTATTCTTTATCTTTTATAAGGGATCTAAGAACTTTTTCTTGAAAAGTTTCACCAAAAATAATTGTACTCTAAAATCTGTGAGATTCAGCACGCTATTTTATACGAATTTACTTCACTTAAATCACTCTGGTTCTTCCAATCAAGCTGCATCAGCCCGTATATATTTTTTGTTAGAAAATTTATTGAGAACTTTTTTTATACAATGTAAATAAAGGGAATATTTCATTAATAGTATTATTAGTAATTGCACACAAATACCTTTCTTAAATATCTAAAAAGGAGTGTACGTCAATTTATTTAGTTAAAAAAATGGAAGACATAGGGATATAAAATATGAAGAACGAATCACAGTCCAAAAAGAAAAAAAAATAACTAACAGTAAAATAACATTTTTATTTATAATTTTAGTCATTCATCTCTGATTTAAATATATTTCTTCCACTAATTATACTCTAGAGCCAAAATGTGTTAATTGTTCCCAGTCTCATCGATCAGATTCGAAATTACACCCAAAATGGAAAACGGAAAAAGAAATCCAGGTAATTAAAACCAACAGAAATATATCGTACGTAGAAAAACGAAAATTAATAGCCTCACAGCTGTACAGTTCAAATCCTCAACTGCAATCACTACAACCTAAAAACAGATGAAAATATTACTAAAATAGTTTGCCCCACCTTTGAAATTACTACAATCATTAATATCCGTTCCGAAGCCATCTATATCTTCCTCCCAGTCCTTGCGGTTAACAAATCATCTACATCAGCTCAGGTACAACTGTTACGATCCTCATCTTCTGTTGCATTCACAATATCATCAGAGTCACATCAACCTATTCCTTGTTTACTACTACTACTACTCCCTCCACATCCAATAGTCTTTTTAATTCTATTGCATTATCTTCATCCAATCAAACATTTCCCCTTCTACATGCCCCATGTTTTTAGCCTTGTCAACTGTGAAAAGTCCCTCTGTACCTGAACATACTACATCCACATCCAATAGCTTATCACCTTCTGTATCCCAGGTTTCAAAACCCCGTAAAAAAGCGTCCTCCTAAAACCATATCTAATACTGCAAAATCAAAAATATAAATAAAGGTGGCTTCACATAAACCTAAAAATTCAGCCCCTGCACAATATAGATTGGATGAAAAAGACATGAATGTATCTGACCTCGAGGAAGATGAATGGCTTTTGAAAACTGCACCTTTGGAAAAAGATAAGGACAAGTATTACAAGTATACCAGATCGTACCTTTTAACTGTCCTGTCTTCAGAGTTTATTTTTTGGATTAATTCGTGGCATCTATACTTGTGCGTATTCACTGTAACCGAATGTAAATATTAAGTAAAAGTTTTGTTTGTGTATTTTGGCAACAGCTAGTATTGTATTTTTTTGTGGAATAAAAACGTTTGATTTTTAGAATGGCTGGATATTTTATCGTTCTTAGAAACCAGAATTATTTTTAATATTATGATTTTTTAAAAAGTTATTTTGCCTTATTCAACTGCAGAACCAGATACCCTGCTAGCGTAATACAGTTATTTATTTGCAAAAGGATAACGTAATATTTTTTTTGGCGCCCCCGAAGTGGGCCTGTAGTTGGTTGTAAATATGGCTAATATTGAAGCTCTTAAGAAATCAAGAAAAAAGGAAAGAGCCGCTTTTACAAAAGCTTGTAATGGAGTTGAAGAACTGATAGCCCTAGAAGATGTTGATATTTGCGAACTGGAAGCAGAGCTGAATGTTTCAAAGGGAAAGTTGATCGTTTAGAAAACACCCATTCGAATATGTTAGAACTTCTTCCCGACAAAGACTATAAAAATTGTTGAAGATTTCGGGATAAAGCTATACGAATTGAAACGAAAGCAAGAAGAATAATCAACGGTCAACAAAATGTGAGTAATGTTTTAAAATTCAACTAATGATGTCTCTGTTGAAATGAATTCTGTTCGAATGTTGTCATTGATAAAAATAAGTTTAAATTACCTAAATTAGAATTACGAAAATTCGATGGTGATATTAAGGAATGGCTTTATTTTTGGAGCTAATTTGAAAAAAATACATGTGATTCTAGTATTGAAATTCAGATAAATTTCAATATTTATTACAATATACCGTTGAAGGGTCACGTGCTAGAGAAGTAATTGATAGTTTTCCGCCAACCGGCGATAACTATTTAAAAGCAATTGACTGTTTGAAAACTCGTTTTGGTCGCCATGATTTACAAGTAGAAGTATTCATTAGAGAATTGTTAAAATTAGTTCTGAGAAATGCCAATTCAAATTTTAACTCGAATAATTTGTGTAATTTATATGATAATTTAGGAGCAACAATTCGTGCACTTGAAACACTTGGTGTTACAACTGACAAATGGGCATGTCTACTTTATCCATTAGTTGAGTCTTGCATGCCAGAGGATTTGCTTAGAGCTTTTCAGCGAGGTTTGAATTTCGATTCTGGCGATGATTCCAAAAAGAGACTAGATACTTTATTAAAATTTTTGAAAACTGAAGTTGAATCGGAAGAACGGATTAATTTAGCTATGACCGGTTTCGATTTGACGGATGCAACATCATATAAAAAAGAAAGCAAATTAAAGAAAGACAAAAATTTACTTTGGCTAGTTTGTTGACCTCTTCAGTTGGTGCAGAGAAACTTTGCGTTTTCTGTCGTAGAAAGCATGAACCGACTAATTGCTTTAAAGCTCAAAAATGTCTTATAATGAAAAATTGAAGGTTTTAAAAGATAAAGGTTATTGTTTCAAATGTTTAAAAGCTGGACATAGGGGAGGAAAATGTCGATGTTTTGTGAAATGCTTGATCTGCAATAAGATGCATTATGCAGTTATGTGCACCGAGTCAAATAAAAATGTAAATAAACCTACATCAAATAATTTGGAAAAAGAGGTTAAAGAGCAGGATAAATCTCTAAATTTAGCGAGTATTTCGAATGCGCCACATGTTTTGCTGCAGACTTTGAAAGTTAAAATAAAAGGTAAAAATTGTAGTTTAATCGTATGATTCGGGTTCTCAAAAATCTTACATTAGAAAAAAAATGGTATCTGCTTTAGGATTAGCACCTTTACGCCAGCAACATTTGTCGCATGCACTTTTTGGAGGAGAAAGGACCAAAGAGAAGTTTCATAATGTATATAAAATTGAACTAGGAAGCTTAGATGGAAGTTTTAATTGTAATTTTGACGTAGTTGATTAAGATATTATTTGCAATGATGTTCCTTCTGTTTCGTACGGGCCGTGGATTAAAGAATTGCAATCTATGAACATACAAATGTTTGACATAGAAAATAATTCGGGGCCAATTGATATTCTTGTTGGAGCAGATGTTGCAGGTAGACTATTTACTGGAAAGAGAAGAGTTCTATCGAGTGGATTAGTAGCCATGGAAACCTATCTAGGATGGAC
>BMAO01038855.1:0-25465 GCA_019973975.1 Trichonephila clavata | reverse complement strand
GAATGTTCCTATATATATTCTCAAATATGTAATAAATGTAAATTATGAACCAGAAATATTTGAAATTAATTTAGAAACATATGTCGTTATTTAAGTTTTTAATTAATCTTCATTCAGTGATTAACTATATTAAATCTGATTCAAATTGCAATATTTTTTCTTATAGAACGAAACGCTACAAAATATTATGTGTCCGTTAAAAACAATTACGATCTGAATATATTTGGCAAAGTTCAAATCTTTTCTTCTGTATGTAGATTTAATGGATGTGTAGCAAAAATGATCTGCTATTCCTTTTTTCATTCATATTATTACTATATTTTTTTTTAACGAAATAAGCAATTTAAGTTAGCTCATTTGCTTTTGCTTACGTAAGATTAGCAATTTTTGTTCTCTTTGTCGCAGTATATCAGCTATTACTGTAACAATATTATGGCTGGAGTTTTTTGAGGAGATCTCGTTCTCGTTCAACTAAAGACAAGGGTTGATACACCTTAGATGTGTTGAGTTCAAAGCTCTTCCATTGGTGTGTCGCTGCGGTAGCCAAGTGGTCTAGGCATCGGATCATGGCTAGCATCTCATGAGTTCGTTCCCAGTACCACTGAAGACCCTCTGTGTATGGAACAATGCCCGTAAAAATCTGTCGAGAGCTCAAACGCCCTGCCGTGATGTTGTGTGGTAGTTAGGAGAGGGGGTGCCAACTCAGGTGTTAACCACGTCACTTGACCATGGTTCAAAATTACGCTTACCGTCCCCAAAATCCCTCGTGTAACGTTAGTGGACGTTAATATTCACTCACTCACTCCCGTTGGTGTTGTGTGTCAGTTATTCAAGGGAACATCTTCGTTACTAGACTGCAGCTCAAATTTACCAGCTCGTTAAACGAAAGTCCTCGTGCAGCTTTATAAATTGACGTAAATATAACTTTAACAGAGTTTCTATCCTGTTTTATATCTTGAATTATAAAAAGCAAGAAAGAACAACTTTTGTCGGGTGAATAAATTGGACTTCGTAATTTTGGACTTCGTAATTTTGAACCATGGTCAAGTCACGGGGGTGACACCAGAGCTAGTGCCTCCTCTTCAAGCTAACACACTACGCCAATGAGTAAGCGTTTGAGCCTCGACATATTTAACGTGCAATGGTTTCTCTACACAGCGGGTCTTCAGCGGCACAAGGCTCGAACTCCTATTACGTCGTCCACGAGTTCGTGACCATATACACTAGGTTACAACGGCAGCCAATCATTTGGGGAGGAAGTTTATTTTGTACACTCTATGGGTACAAAATGGTCAATACTTGCAGAAAATGAGAAATGGCGATGTTCTACAGAGCATTGGAACCGATCGATTCAACCGTATTAAGTAGACTTAAAATTTCCTACAAATAACCTTTTAGCAGGAAGATGATATTGTGATCCATGCATTTATTCCTGGATGTAAAAACGGAGTTTTAAGAGAAAAGAATAATTGATTTTCAAAATTCGTGAAGTTCATTAACAAAGTTTGTAAAGTCATTTAGAGTGCAGTGAATTTAGTGTAATTTCATTTAGTGTTTTTTTATTTTACTAAATCTGTTTCATTCAGACAGACTGTGGTTTCTAGAATTTGGTTTATGCAAATTGTTTAAGAAGTTATTGAATAAATACTGTTGCTTTCATTTCTATGCAGTTGTTTAACATAGCAACGAATACACACATGTCCAAAATGAAGGTCACAAACTTATTTTTCGTCATAATTTTAAAATGACTACAGTAAAACTGATAGCATTTGTATATTTTGAAGAATGGGTAGTACAATATGTACCTTTAGTTGAGAAACAATATTGTTTAGCGTTAGTGTTTACTTAACCCATCATTGGAGACCGCACAAGTATATGTTAATTTCTCCTAGAGCTATGTGAATATTACATTAAAACAAACAAGTTAGTCTGTTTGCATTGAGAACGTAATCGTTTGAATGATTCCTTGAGATGGAGAGCAAATTGAAGGCTTGTAGCTGGTCAGTATCAAGAGGATGTGGCTCGATGGTAACAAGTGGTTTCCAAATATAGTGGTCTGGCGTTTATGGAATCAGATCCAAATAAGTGAAACTATCACTAGGAAGGTCAACTAAGGTCACCATAGAGCATCACCATCTGCACAAGATCGCGACTTGGCATTAAGTGCACAAACACATAGGTGTAAAATGGTTCCTCAGTTACTGTGTCTGGAAGTGGAAATTCCAAGTAAACAGAAAAGTTTCCCAAACTGTTTTGTCTCACAGAGCCCTTGACATGTTCTTAGGCCTTGACATGTTAAATTAAACTTTCAAATAATGTAACTAAACAACAAACAAATAATTTTAATGAGAGGAGTGAATCACTTGCACTACGATATCAAATTTCCAACATTCGGTGTCAATTTTTTCTGGTTTAACCTTAAATTCCCTCTATTAATTCCATTTTGTTGTTGTTGTTTTTTTAAATTGGCAACCGCACTGAAACTCCTCCACACTAGGAAAAGCAATGAAAAACTTCCTCACGATATTCCAAAAGTTGGGACAAATAACAGGTTTGACTTTTTAAAGACTAAATTGCTGGCATCCGTTTCTAAACTTTAAGATCTTTTTTAGTGGTTATGACGATTAGTTCCTTTTGTAATGTGCACTTTTTTCAATATGACCCTATGAATTGATTGACTACTATAGTATTGCTATAGTAAAAACATTCTCAAATCTGGTTTCAAAATCTGAATAAAAGGCATTTAAATGTTGAACGTAGGTTAAAACGCTCGACAGATTGTCTGCAGTAAATTTAGAAATTTCCAGACCACCAGTATACTTCTCCAGCTTAACTCTGGGAAAAAAAAGTTGAAAAATAGGTAAAATGTGGTTTCCACATATTGTAAACTGTAAAAAAAAATTAAAATCACGATCTAGTTTAATGAGAACCACTGTCATAGAGCCCCACTTTTACCTCATGGACCCGAAATTTCATTTTGGCTGACGTAGCCCCTTGGAGGTCATCATAGACCCCTGGTGTTCTATGTAGACCACTTTATGAATCACCAGTCTTATTTTAGAGACGGTCCCTTACGCTTGGCATATACTCTGGTGCGTCCCTTTGACTGCGTCCAGCAGGAAAGACTAAATATTGTGCAGCTGAAAAAAACAGTCGTGGACACCCCAAGAATGGGGTCGTGTTAGTTTCAGTGATGAGTCGGAATGTACCACACAATGTGATTTTCGTCGAGATTTCCCTTAGAGAAAAAATGGAACTATATTCCGTCTCTCCTACATAACGAAAGTCGACAGGTTACAATGGGAAAAAATCATAGTGTGTGGTGGCATAATGTTGGGCAGACATACACCACTGCACTGTTTTCGTACGGGTAGTATTAAATCATAGCGCTATAGGGATGAGATCCTGGAAGACTATGTGTGGTTTTTTGGGTGCTGTGCGCCCGGTGTCCATTTGTATGGATGATAATGTGCCACCATACAGAAGTCACTTTGTTGATGAATTTCATGAAAGAGTTGATATTTTGCCGTATGAATTGACCACCTGGGTCTTTAGATCTTCATTCTATTAAACATTTTTTGGATGGTCTAGGTAAAGACATTTCTCAGCGTAGCTCCCTTCCCAGGACACCCGAGGAAATAAAAGTTCCACTTTGGGAAAAATGGGCAGCCAGAAATACTTATTGAAGCCTTCATAAATAGCAAGTGAGCTCTTTGTGGGGCTCTTGTATTGCAGTTTCCATTGATCGTACTTCATATTAGACTTTTCTCAAGGTAAATGGTTTATCTATGATTCATGATTTCTTATTTTTTGATAATATCCTGTACCTTAATTCATAATAAAAATCTTATTTAAATTTTTAGGATGCTGTATCCTTTCGCACATTGTAAAATGTCTCTGTACCAAATTTAGGGGTAACCATATTGAATTGTTTTCTGTTTTCAAAGAATTTATGTTTATGGTCTTAATTTTGGACTTAAGTGTAGTTTGCTGAAAGACGGTAAAATCCAATTAGCGTATGTGTTTGTATGAAAGATATTTTGAAATGTTATATTTTATAAATCAAAGGAGCATAATTTAAGCGATATAAATTAATAAGTTTTCACTGATTTTTAAATTTATTTTGGGTAGTGATGATATTTAAATTACAACGTGTTTTTATGTCTTACAATTATATTTTATAAATATTTCCTATAAAAAGATGAAATAAGGACTAAAATATACTTTGAATGATTAATGTATTAAATATATATAATCGTTTCACATAAAAATTAAACGATTGTTTATTAGTAAAGTATTCCGAAGCAAGTGATCTAGTGGAGTGAGAACTTCTAATTTTGAAAAACGATCAAATGTCGAGAACGACACTTGTGTTGGTATCAGCCTCTAGAAAATTCAACATTTTGAGAATTTAGAGCATTATCCAATTTAAAGTGCATTAATCCATTTATATGAAGGGTATTAAATAGCAACCGGACTGGACCCATCACTCAAAAATGCCTGTAAAGACAACCTATACTTTAAGCGACCTCAGACAATAATTGATTAGAATTACTTTGTAATGAGGTTTTAGCTTGATTCTAAAGAGCAGATACGTTTACACAAACATTCCTGAAATTTGCAAAAAAAAAAACCATTTTGCACAAAGTCAAGAAAAAAATTCAAATAAATTATTTAAATACCCATTAAATACAGAATAGAAGCACTAAAATGCAAAAAGCCTTTAAATCATAAAAAAAAGATCAGAAAAATATTTGTCAGGCTCATAGAATACATCTTTCTTTAATCTCGGTAAATAAATCTAACCTATTATTCCATGTTTGTGAAAAATAAAGAAATATATTTATTTGTGGATTACTTTATCGAAGAGTTGGTAAATACAAAAGGAAGAAGAAATTACGAGAAAAGGACTCTTACACTACTACAACCAAGCGAAATTATATTTTTTACTTCACTCGTGAGCTCACGTATACGTATATGAACCAAACAGTACATTTAAAAACAGAGATTGGATATTGAAATATGAGGAAACTTTATATAAATCGCGTGTATTTCTTAATAATGCTGTATTGATATCACCACATACTAATGTAAGGCGCATTGCATTCTATCAGATTTAAACTGTACTATAATTAAATAGATTTTGAATGACAAACCCTGAAAATGTTTCTCTTGGTTTTCGAGTTTGGCACATTGCAATCCAAATTCTAATGAAATTTAAAAAATTAATTAATGTAAATACGTATAATACCATCGACCCATTTCTCTAATTAAGAAAAAGAGTACCGAATATTGTCATTAATTTCTTAAGTGATTGAAAAAAAATTCCCAAGCATGCCCTTTGTTTGTGTGTGTCGACAAATAATCTCCCTTAGATTTAGCATTAAATACTGTATTTATGTGGAAAAAAACACGTAGCCTTGAAGTAAAAAGAAAATCCAATAACATCTACAATGGTTAGGTAGCCAAAATTCCATAATTCCATTCGGAACGACAACAAATGAAATTTTATGGAATAAGTAACCATAAATCTAGTTTTTATAAGCATTTAAATGCTGTCTTGCTGTTCCATTTTGTTTCTATTTTCGCCGTTTTGCTAAACCTAATACCTAAACCTAAAACTATTTCGCTAATAGGTTTAAAATTTGTATCGTTTTTATAACAAAATAGGAGAAAAATAATGTAAAAGATATTACAAATTTTTTAAATAATGATACTATTTCTGAGGATTCACTGACAATATTTTGGAGCTTCAAACTCTTCGATAACGGTTAACAATTATTATTTACATATCGCGGCATTTCGCGACGTTTTTAAGTTTGTCGGAATTAGTCGATGGTATAATTTAAAAATACGAAACTTAATTGAAGATTCGTTTTGTAAATAAATATTATAAGTTTTTCCTGGGAAACAGATGACTTAGTACGCAAAAATATGTATTTATTTGTAACTTTTTAATAACTTCATAATCTTTAAAATATTTTAACATTAAAATATTTTTTTAACACAAAAATGAATTATTTTCCTTAAAAACAGCATGCTCTAAAACCCTTTTTCAGACCTTAGATTACCAACAAATCAAATAACTTTTTCATCATTTTTTATTATTATGAAGTCCATAAAATTAATTTTCCTCCAATGGTAATAATTGCACTGAAATTCTGATATAATAGTATCATTTGAACAAGATGAAGAAAGTTTCATTGGAATTGTGACATTGAAGACACAAGTAAAGTAGTCTAAATAAAAAAAATTATATTTTAATACATTTATCAAGAAAGTTACTCATTATTGATCAACAAACATTTGAATAATTTTTCTTATCAACAAATGATTTAAATAGAATTTAAATTGAAAAACATACAAAGAAAAATCCTACAAGATAATAAGTTCCTTATTATAAATTTCAATTTAAAAGACGATAAAGAAAAATAGTATAAACAATTTTAATTTGAACCATGCAAAATTCAAATGTCTGCGGTACATTTTTTGTCAAATTTAAAAATAATAAGGATATATCTTTAATTATTGGAAAAAATTTCGCAACAACAGTAAAGTTTTTTAACAAATTTCTGAAAAAACACAACTCTAAAAGAAATATTAAACATAATACAGATCAAAGTTTAACTTTTTATCTACTCAAAAACTAATCAATTACAATAATCAAAATCTCTCCAATAAAAAATCAACGATATAAGTACATTTACTTAGTATGAACACGCAAAAGTCTTTTCAAAATACCAAGTTGAGAATGAGCCTTGTAAATTTTACAAACATAGGCTTTTTTTCAGTATGAATACGCAAATGCATTCTATGATTACTACTATCCGAGAAAGCCTTGTTGCAAAATTCACAAGCATAAGGTTTTTCTTCAGAATGAATATGCAAATGTCTTTTCAAATTACCAAGTTGAGAGTGAGCCTTGTTGCAAATTTTACAAACATAAAGCTTTTTGTTGTTATAGATACGCAAAGGGATTTTTAGATCTCCATTTCGAGCGAAACTTTTGTTGCGAATATCTCATTCGTAGTGTCTTTTGTTGGCTTGAATATGCAAATGTCTTTTTAATTTCATTCTTTTAACAATACCATCCAGAAACTTTTGTTCACTACTATTTAATTTATGCGACTTCACTGTGTCCCTCTCCGCAAAGTGTTATCACACTTTTTAAAGGGTTGCTGCTGTTTGATATGAAGACATGGCTGATTATATGAAAACATATTTGTTTTACTTTCTTCAATTCAAATATAACGCTTACTAGTTTCAATCATTTTTAATGTACTTCTTAATTATCTACCATAAGAAAGCCTTTGTAGCTAAATTAATGTTTCTCTCTTGATAAACTTTTGTGGAAAGTGCACGCATTGCATTACATAAAAAGTTGCGTGAATGATACTTTCGGTGGGTTTCTTTTATTTTAAGTGGGCTTGCCGATAGCAGTTGCTTCATTTTGATGGAGACTTGTAAACTTGAAATAAATAACTAGAAATATTTCAAACTAAAGTCAGGGCCACTCCATTTAAAGTTTCATTTTTAGGTATTAAGTATCGAGATATAGATGCTAAATGTAACACTATTAAACGTATAAAAATAATTCTGGAGGACATTTGAGAGGGATAGTTAGTCTTTTTGTATTTTTCACTGGGGATAGATTGAATTAAAAGGAAACATAACATTATTCAATCATTTGTATTTGAAATATTTAACCATTTACGCAATTTTAACTTTACATATGCGTATATTGTTTTGACATTCATGCTAAATAAGTGGTTGTATCGTAAAAACAGATCATTGTTTTCATTTCATTTCAGTCTTAAAATGAATCTTTAGTTTGAATCCTTAAAATTAGGTGAGGGAGTACCAACTCTGGTGTTGTTCTCGTAGCTTGACTATAGTTCAAAATCTTACGTTCCGTCACAATAGCTGTCGTGTTGCTTTGTAGAGTGACCTTAATCTAACACACCTTAAATAAATATTTCTTATTTATTTGAATGTGTGAATTACTTTATCGAAATAAAGGAACAGTGAGTGCACAACTATTGTAAAAAGGAAAATATCTGCTTAGTGTTCAGAGTCCGTTTTGTGAAAAGGCAAAAGGCAATTAGGTTTAAGTTTTATTATCGATTTCTTAACGTTTTATGAATTCTCATTTCATTTAGTAAGTCAATGAGTGTGCGCTTGTTAACGTCGTACTATAAAGCATCACAAGGCCTAATGGACGTTGGACCTCGTAATTTCAATCCAAGGTCATGTGACAAGAATGATCTCTGAAATTACGATTACAAGAACGATTACAAAAATGTGATGGGTATATCAATAAAAGCTCACTTCAGTATATATATTAACATATCATTAATATTCAGTGAAGATTGCAAGTGCTTCCGTTGAATGAGTTCTGAGAAAAAGGTACACGCATTTTTAAAAACATTGTTTTGAGATAATTGCATTTTGATTATAAAATGTCACTTCTTCAAAAAAAATTCCCGAAGGCGTTTACCCTACTGACTGCTCTTAACTCAAAACAGGCAAGATCTTATCTTCCCGTCACGTCCCTTATGTAGGTTCATCTCTCCTTCTTTCTTCCACATGCGCCGACGTCCGACGTCTTGCTGCAGAAACACAATATCTCTAACTCGGATGTCAATGGCCTTGTTTCGAACTTGATGGAAGGATCGCAGTTGAAGAAGATATTCTTCCGACCATTTTTTTCCAAAAACATTCGACTATGTCCTGCTGCTGCTTGTAGATTTTATTAAGCCTTTTGTTTTCTAGCCTGGATGAAATGGCCATTAGTTTTCGTCCCGTCAAGAAAAGAGCTGGTGTTAAAGCTGCTGAGTTGTCATTGCTTTCCCATGCGTAGACTACTGGTCGACTATTAAGAACGGCTCATATTCAATTGAGGACAGTGGACAGACTTTCCTCGTCTAGAAGGGCTTTCGCAGACATTGTTTGACAATACCTATTAGGCACTCCCACCGGCCTCCCCACCAAGCCGCGCGTTGGGCGATGAAACGCCATGATATATCTTTTTGGGCATAATATTGTTGAGTTTTAGCTGATGACAGAGTTTGCCATAACAGGATCATTTCCTTATTTGCTGCAACAAAGTCACTGGTTTCGGCACCAGATATTCCGGTTTGCAAGTATTGAATTACACTTTTATTGACAGAGGTTTTTTTCTTTTACTACAGTTGCCAAAATGGGCAGTTAAACCTTTCATTTAGTCTCGTCCCCAACAGAGACGAAAGTTCTGAGGCCACTGAATTTTACTAATAAATGTTTATATATGTGTTCTTGTATAAATAGGTTACGGAAGTATAGAATGTATATCGCCAATTCAGGTGTCCTCGTGTCACGTGACAAAGGGTCAAAATGACGAGATCCATCCCCATTATTCCTTCTACATCTTTGAAATGAAACAATAAACTATGATCAATCCATTCACAATACAGAAATTATTTTCGTGATGGAAACAATCTTAAAAATTTATATTCCATACGTGATTGTTAAAAAATATATGTTGTAATTTGTATGTTGTTGTGAAATTAGACTACTTTTAATTTTCGAGTAAACATTGTTATGCCCTCTGAATACTATTAACAATATTTGCAAGCGCTTAGAATCAATCTCAAAATTTATTATGGCTGCAATGCTTGAGTGGTCTCGGTAGCGAACTCGTGCCCAATGTTACTTCTGTCTACGTATTGATTCTTTTTATTTTGACACTAAATTCCCACCGTGTAGAGGGTCTGAGGCGCGTGAAATCACTCAAAGCCTTAAGTCCTCATGTTGGGATGGTATCAAAGTTTCCAGAGTGAAGCGCCTCATCATTTAACTAGTCAAAATCATGAAACACTTCACCAAATGCCTTCTGCGACTTTGAAATGCGTTGTTAACAAACAATCAACAAATCAATACAAAATTTACTCTCAGTTTTTCATTCGACTTTCATGTCTAATTTTTGTATTTATTTTGTGAATTTTGAAACGTTTCGTACATTTTTTTTTTCAAATGCTACGTTAACCATGCATTAAAAATGTTAGTAATTATTGAACATATTAATCTTCTGATTTTTTATAATATTAAACCTAGCACCTTTGAAACTTTGATTTATTGATTGTTATTCATGTCACACATCTATACAACACGAAGTCATTTTCCATGGCCTTCATTATACTAAATTATGATCATGCGACGAGAATGACCGTTGAGTTGTGTTCTTTGATTTTTTAAACTTCCTCATTTCGACTTTGGGACTAGATAGACTTATTCTACAACAATTCCTGCACATGGCTGTTGCTTATTGTCACAGGATTCGAAGCCATAATTCGACAAGAACAATGATGACCGTGAGTTTACAACAATGACCCCTCGTCTGTAGTGGCCCCAATAAACTGTTGGAAACTTGTTTTAAGGCTTAGAAACGTTTATTTAAAAAAAGTTAATCACATCCGTACTCTCCAGAGGAATCAGAACACGTTTGTAAATAGAACGAATACGTTTTGTTGTAAAATGTACTTGACAGGAGTACTAAATGATTAATTTTTGGCTGTAACATCATTATAATTAATAAATTGAATTAGATAATATTTGTATGGTATTTTATTCTAGCGGTATTCTCAGCTTTTTCAGTTTTAATGTATTGAAATAAGTGTTTGTTTATTAACACCTCGCAATTAGGCAACAGGAGAACTGTTGGCTACGAAACTTGAAATTGTTCTGGTCTGTTCTTTATTATTTTTACTTTCCTGTTCTTTAATATTTTTCAAGCATTTTTTTTACATTTTTAATTTTGAAATGTAAAATCTTTTCTTTAAAATAAAACATAAGTAAACTGTTAAAGAAAAAGCAACGTGAATGCTGGAATTTATATTACTGAATTTAAAATGGAAATAGTTATAAAAAGGAAAGTAATTTAAAAATTACCAAAATTAAATATAAAAAAATTAAATAAATATTTTTTTTTACTTTCAAGTATTGTATTTTCTCTTCAAACCTAAATGCATGAAAGAAAATTACTAGCCTGTGAACAAAAGAAATTATGATGGAACTTTATTGAAGTTAATGTTTTAATAAAAATTTAAAAAAAGCAAAACAATCAAAGTGAGTGGAAAATTTTAACAAAATGAAGAAATTGTTATTTAACCCAATAAAAGAATTCTTCAAACTCAAATACATTAATACAATTTATTGAACATAAACTGAGCAATGGTGAAATGCTTGATTGATAGATGTCAAATATGCCTCACTTTTGCAGGGTGTAGGTTTGAATAGTTTTTGCAAAAATGCAATTATGAACGACACAGTTATTATAAATACTTAATCTCTTATATACTATCATATTTCCTACGTTAGAGTCTCACTACATCACTTATGCTCATAACTATACAATAAACGAACAGAATATAAAATGTCCTATTTAACTCTTACAATAAGTATCACAGGAATTCCTACTGCTCAGTAGATGTGAGCTACGCATTATTTTGTTTGCTTCTCTCTCATCGCACAGAATGATGCCAAATATTAACTAAAAGGCGAAAGGCAGGATATTCAAAATTCCCATCTTTAATAAAGGTATCTTCTTGAAACCATGTTGTATATTAATAAAAGAAACCGTGTGAACAACTTATCTAAGAAAGAGGGGCATTTACAATGCCTCTTTGAACTTTCGAAGAAAATACTAAATGTCTTCTGTATTGAGATCTTGACTTTAATATTGTAAAACGCATGGAAGAATTGTTTCGTCCCATGAAATGTTACTCACATTGTTCCCCACTACATAATACATTTTTCTGGGAAATGACTTCCAGAGAAATTTGAAACTCGGAGGTGATTCTTAAAAGGTTTGGGCAACAATCTTGTGATTTACAAATTTGTCCCTTTCGGAGAATATTAAACTATGAGGTAGTACGGAGACATAATATCCAATCATTTGCACCGTTTGCGACATTAGGCATAATTTATTATTAGCTATGCCGTTTTACAAGACGATGATGCTTCGATCCATGTAACTACTCCACGAGCAATTTAAACATGATTTTCATTTCGTGAAGTTCATTATTTTATAAGCTCATTTTGTGTACATTTTTCCTTATCTATCAAATCCATTTCTTTCAAAGACGCTGTAATTTCCTGAATTTCGTTTTTAAAAAGTGTTTAAGAAATGATTGAAACAAAACTGTAAGTTTCATGTTTCCAAAACTATATTTGTAAAAACAGTGAACGAAATGTGAAAATCAATTGAAATTATAGTGTTTGCCAAAGAAAATATTACATTTTAATTATTTATAAGCAATTGTTGAATTTAAGGTAACCGACTACGTTGGAAATGTCATTTTGGGTCGAAAATCACATTTCGTTTTATATTATCATTTTGAAATTCAAATAATCAGCTTTCTAAATCTGCCTTTGTTTTGTCTATGCACTTATTAGAAAAAAAATTTCATGTGTTTAAAATATTACTGCTGCTGTCAAAAGAAACCGGAAGCAGGGAAATCGAAACCGGAAGTGAACTTCATAACATGTTTTTTTACTGCTAGTTTTCGCAGTTTCATCCCATTATAAATTTAAAAACAATATATGATTATTTTTAAAACTAGTTTATTGATTGGCAACAATTTCAATCTCTCTTTTATTTTGACCTATATGACTAGCAACATCTATTTCTTATAACCTTACTCGTTTTTTTGGGTCTGCATCGTACAAATTTTGCTCTTACATTATTTCTAAAAACTTAGCTTTCTTCGCTTTAATTGTATAGAAAGTTAGTAGGAAGTGTTGACTTGTTGTGAACTAAAACTGAAATACTTAAAGGGCTTTTGTCAGAACAATGAATATTTTAATGGAACATTAAAAGATAACAGAATATATTTGACTTAAATATTTTGGCAAGTATAGTTTACAGTTTGTGTTGCCTCAGTTGTTTCAAGATAAATTTGTAAATGTATGAAGATTCTGTGTTTGGATTGGCTTCTAATGTAAAATACACACATTGCAATTTCATAGAACCTTTTCCATCTACTGAAGTGCTAAACAAGCAAAGTGCCATAAATTTGCTACTTTTTTGTGAAATGAGAGTAATTGGAAGAAGATATTCGTATGCTAAGAAACTTGTACTACGCTGAATATATGTAATGTGTGACCAAAGAGTGTGAAAAAAAGGCACTCGACTGCGGTTACATCAATGGCTAAAGACGCCATAAATGACACTGCTTTAGAAGTAAGAAACTTTACAAATGTTCCAACACGGCAGTCACAGAACGCATAGAATCTGTTAATGGTATCGGGCAAAGACGTTATCATTCATCCGTGAATGATTGTGTTGCAGTGTTATCCATTGTCACTGGTAAGCTTCTGAATTTGGAGATAATGTCGAAGTTTTGCAGAATTTGCAACAGATTGAAGAATTTTAAGAGTTCAGGTCGCCAATCATCTAGGATCTGCTCCAAGCATGGAATCAGTGGGTGCGTATAAAATATTTGAGTGAAATCTCAAATATGTCCACTTGCATGGAGTGATGGTGATTCCCAAAAATACTTTGCAGTTAAAGATGTGTACGGTATCAAAAAGTGTCACCAAATATTAGTTTATAGGACACATCCAAAAAAAAAGTTGGTAGCTGGCTAAGAAAGCTGAAAAAAAGCCAGAAAAGCCTCGTCGGGAAAGAAAGACTCACCAATGCTTTAATTGATAAAATTGAAAATAAGTACGGCATTGCCATCAGAAGTAACACTCATAACATCGAGGCAATACAAAGTGCTAACATAGCGGTGCTTTTTCACAGTTGCTTATGTCGTGAAAAACCCATGCATGGACAGTGAGAACAGGAGCTGATTGCTGGTGTGCATATCAGAAATTAACCGGCAAAAAATTTTTAGAAAAAGTGCAGGCCTTTCTGTAAAACTTTTAAATGTTGTTAAATCTGAGTACGAGAAATTGTGTGATAAACAGTTGCTTTCGAAGTGCCTCCAAGGTAAATCACAAAATGTAAATGAGTTGTTTAATGGCTGTTTGTATCAAATTGTTTCAAAAGAATCTTTTATTTAGCTAAAAACATTTCTTTGGGTGTCTATATTGCAGTTATTATTTTTAATAAATATTTCAATGGTTTGATGGGAGTATTTAAAGACCTTGGTATAAATGCAGGCTACTATGCCCTGCGTGATTACAGATCTTTAGACATCCTTCGAGTCAGTGACACGAAACGAGATTTTTTACCTCGTTCAAAATTGTTCAGAAAAAAAATTAGGCCCCAAAGAAAGAAAATTTTTTTTAAAAATATCGAAATCTGAAGGCAGGAAATATTAATCAGGAGAGTTGTAAGTATGTACTACTCATAATTTATTTTCAAATGACTTTTATAATGTTTAAATTAATTTTTCTAAAATTGTTTTTTTTGTTTGTTAATTGCTTATTATTTCAAATGTGGTATCTATATAAGAAACCAATAAAGATACTTGTATGAAATTTTACACCAATGTTATTAATAGTATCATCTAAAGTATGGACTACCAGCTTAGAAATTTAACAATTTATAGCGATTTTATGGTTGGATTTCCTTAAAAAAGTATCGACAATTTGAATGAAATTATAAGTTGTAGCTTCGATTAGCTATAAATTTTAATTTAAAAAAAAATTTAAAACTTGCAGTCCAATCTCTAGAAATGTGTTTAAAAATATGCTGTATCAATCTTTTTTAAGATATAAATTATTTTTAAAAATAGATCCTTAGAGAAAAATTCAAAATTTTATTAAAATTTCTTTAAAATTCTAAATTTTTTAAAATTGTTATGTACTATATTATTTATAACTATACTTTTATTTTAGTGCGTAAAAATGAAATTAAAATTGAAAACACTTTATGATTTTTAGAAAAAAAAATGACCTCCCAATGTAGTCAGATATCTTAACTGACAAAAAATAATAGAGAAACATTCATTTAAAAGGTTGACTTTATGTAATTATTTAAATTTAACTTTTAAGTATGCTATTTTTCAGATTTGATACCAGACGTTTAAATCGAATTTTACACTTGACATCGGTCGATTTTTAATATTTAGCTGCCTGTATGTTAGTATTCTTCACAATGCTCTTTTGAACAAAAATTTTTAAAAAATAAACATCTTCTGACATATTTGTTCAAAAAATATGGCATTTTGTTTTCCCACTGCGTGGAAGAAGTGGAATGTTTTTAGAAAGAGTTAAGTAGAAGAAATCTTTTTGAAGCATTTCATTTTCATGAAAAAATTTTGGGTAAGGTGAGTATACAATTTTCACTATATTTTTTTACAGATGGCTGTGTTCTGCTTGAATATATGCTTGTAGTATTTTTATAAGGGTTTTGAGCAATTTTTTCGATATAAATATGTAAAATATGTGTATTATGATTTTTTTTCATTTTTCCTTTTATCTGGTTACTGCAAAGAGAAAAAAGATATATTTAAAAAAAATAATGCAAAAAAAAATCATTTTTTTAAGGGCTAAAATACATTTTGCAGCCTATTTCCTGCATCAACGTTTAATTACTTTATACTTTTTCTAAGATAGAACAATAATGATAAAAAATGTACTCTGAATATATAAAATACTAAAATATAAACATTTAACAAAATTTGATCTATTGTTTATTAACATCACATTTTTAGCAAAAGATCTATTGAAAAATGTCCTCATAGTTTTGAATTACTCTGAAGTGACAAGAACGTCACTTCAGATGGGATCCGCCTCTGCAAATATCCAAGACACTTTAAGAAACGTGATCCTTGGCGAATTTAACAAACATCCGGGTATTAAGTGGAACATGGATTGAAACCGCAACTTATTGAGGCTGGCAATGATCACTCGGTTAAAATGACTTCCATAAATATTTGAAACATATTTTTTGTAACTAAGTTTTAGTAACTTTTTGCTAACCTATTTTTATTTCCAAAAGAAAGCAATAAATGTTATACAAACATCCCTGATATTTGCAATAATTCTATGATGTGTTCAACGTGAAATAGAAATATTTCAATATGGAACAGATACATAAAATTCCAAAATATAGGTGAAAAAAAAAGTTCGAAATTTATTTATAAATAAGGAGAAAATAAAATAAAGAAACGAGAGAAAATTATTTTAAAACGAGGAAATTAATCTTTTTAAAACACAGGAACTATTATCCACAGATTAACTTTTCCCGTAGGGCTCTAAGCAAGTGTGTGAATATTAACGTCGGAGTGTTCAGCTTGACGAGGGTGTTTTGAATCTCAATTTTGAACCAATGCCAAATGACGAGGATGACACCTGAGCTCGCACATTCCCGTCTCCTAACTAACACACTACACCAACAGGAGGAAATTAGAGCCTTGACGTATTTAAAATGCATCTTATTTCCCTGCATGTAGGGTCTTCCACGGTGCTAGGCTGGAACTGATGGAACACCGGCCAAGATCCGATACTTTGACCACATGGCTACTGCGGACATTATATAAAAAATATATGTATATTAAAAATTATACTTTGAACACAAGCAGTAAAAAATCACTCATCAGCTATTAAATTTATTGCATTCAATGCTTGTGAGTCAAAAAAATGTATGTTTTTAAGTAGATTGTGCTGTCGAAACGTTAATATAATTAAAATTCTTTCGAAACAAATAAAAAATAGAATTTTTAAATCCAAACGGAGTTACTTTTTTATTCCAAAAGAAGTCCTCGAGTAGCTAACTAGTTTAACGTTAATATACTCTCACTTATTCAAATGTGTGTAAAAATATTCCCTCATTCACTCACTATTCACTGATGCTTAAAGTTAAAATATAAATATTTAAATATGCACAACATATACATAAAATATCCAAAATATAGGTTAAATTTTTTTTCGAAATTTATATAAGAATAAGGAAAGATATAAAGAAAACGTTAGAAAAACGTTTTAAAACGAGATAAAAAAAACAACCTTTCTTATACATGAGAACTATTATGCACAGATTAATTTTTTCTTTAGAGCTAAAGATAAAAGTAAATGGTGTTTTTTTAAAACTTTGCTTTGTGGTTACAAGCTGAAAAAATCATCACTCATTAACTATTTAATACATTGTAAACACCCTTTCTCCCGGCTCCAAAAATCCTACAGAAATTTTTGTATCAGATCTAAATAAATCCTAAAAAATAATGTTTAGCTCATCGACTTTCTGAAAACTAAATGGCTTATTGAATTAAAGTGGATATTGAAATCTAAATAAACACTGAACAAATATATAAATATATTGTATTGAATATAATATGCCATGCTGCATTTTTTCGCTAAAGCGCTGGAATGAATAAATTGTTGCAGAAATTAAAAAAATGAACACAAACCATTAAATCTGATCAAAATTTAAATTTATTATTCCACTTGTACAATTAGTTTTATAAAAAAACTGAAAAAATTCATACGAATTAAATATCAATTTCAAATATGAGCATTTGCTAAATAAATAAATGAAAATCGTGAGGTTATTGGCCCATTAACCTCTATCAGTGATTACCACAAACAGCCATGAGGAAGAGAGTCCAATTATATTTTACTTGTATTAGAATTAAACATCTTAAGGCAAAACCCTGAATATGTTATAATTCCATTCTTAGTTCATTACTTTCATACCAACAACCTAATTAACAAAACTTAATTTTGAATAATGATATTTTTAATAAAAAACATCACAGGAGAATGTCAAACATAGTTAAACAAATTAGTTTATTTTAGTATACTTAGTTTTCCATCCAATTTAGTCTGTTAAAAGTTTTCCACTTGATACTCTGAAAACTTGTTAAATTTGCTTAAAAAATAATAAAGAGCTTAAAATTTAATTACATTGATTGTTGATTTGTTCAACCTAAAGTTCCTTTTAGCGGCCTTTTAGATTAACCAAAATTAAAAACTTATGTAAGGTACCGTCAACTAATTCAAGAAGCCCCAAAAGATATAGCAAAATCAAAAAGCATTATCAATTATTGTCATTCTTTTCGCCAAATGTGTGAAACTAATTCTCTAGCATACTCCTTTCGTTGATACACGGATTTACAAAGATTTAGAATGAAATACCTTATTTTGTTAAAAAAAAACAAGTAAACTTGAAATAAAAGAATACATTAACACCAACAATATTTATTTGGCTAAGAGGCCGTACATGCATTCGAAACCACGGAAAATGAGTCTTCCTTATGCATTCACCACCTCTCATAAATTCATATAAGTAATGTTGGCATGCAGTTCCAATATATTCCTTATTTCGCCATCCTGCTTAACCTCATAGACTTTCGGCTACTTACTTATCATACCGTACTTATGAAAAACTCTCTACTGATTTCACTTTTGTAAATCATTGGTGAAAATTTATTTACAACAATATAAGAGAAGAATAATGTAGAAGAATTTGCAAATTCTAAGCAATGATATTATTTTTGAGCATGCACAGACAAAAATTTATATTTGAACATATTGCAAAGAGGTTAACTACTATAAACTGAATATTACAGCATTTGATAACGTTCTTTTATTTGTCGGAATTGGTCTTTGGTATAATTTGTAAATATCTAACTTCATTAAGGATTTCGTTTTGTAAATAAATATTGTAAGCACATCTGTGAAAGCAGATGATTTAAGACATAAAAAACTGATCTAATTTTAACTAATAATTACTTTATTACATTTATAAGAATTTAACATTAAAGGATTAGATAATTAAATACGTTTTTTTCATTTCTTATTTAATGCACAAAAAACCTTTTGCTGGAACATGGTTACGAAGAACTCCAATCGTTTTTTTTTACTTTTTTATTATAAGTTTTTAAAATAATTTCTTTCAACCATTAGATATTGTACCGATATTCCTTCAACATAATAAGGACATTTAAACAATTTGTATAAGGTCTAATCTAAATTTTAGTGGTGAAAATTCAAGAAAATTACAAATCCTTTAATAAAAAAAAACTATTTCCAAAATGATTATTCTATATACTTTTAAATGAAACGTAACAATCTCTATAGTTAACATCATTAAAACATAGCATTGACAAATAAGCCTTCAAAACTGTAGACCAGTCTTTTTCCCGTTTCCTACAATTTCAGATACTTAAATATACATCAAGTGGAAAAAATGTTTTTGTGTTTATGCATGTATATATCGTATTTATTTGGCTCAGTATGCATACCAGATAATTTTTAACAATAATTATCAAACTTTTCAAATAAAGACTAAATTGATATACGATTAAGACTTTATTCAATTTGATATGATACCGTCACTAAAATAACTGAATACATACTTTAAATATGAAAAATTATACATTTTAGTAAGCAGAAATGTTAAAAACTTCGTAGTCTGAATGAAAAAAAAGAACTTAATGCGTTTAAAAAGAAATATCAATAAAAAAATTTCCTATTAAAAGCATTGAGATACAGTTAATCATCTAAAAATAAAATATATACATAGAAGAATAATAGAAAAAAATATATACCTACTTCAAATGCAGTTAAAAAAATATATAAACTAAAAAAAAATAGCAAAAAATAATTAAAATTAATCTATGCAAAATACGAATGTCTACAAAGGATTTTATATCATATCTTGAAGATGCAGAGTATGTTTCTTTCAGTGTCTAGAAAAAGAACTAATTATCACTACATGCAATATAGATTCGAATTTAACATTTTTAACCGCACAAAAACTAATATAATTACAATTCTCTAAAGCACTATAACAAAAATTCAAAGATGTGTAAGTAATTTACTTAATATAAAGATCCATATGCATTTAATGCAAATTTCACAAGCATAAGGTTTTTTATCGGTATGAAAACGCAAATGCGTTCTTAGGTTACTTTTGTCAATAAAAGAATTGTTGAAAATTTCACAATCTTAAGACTTTTCTTCGGTATTAATACGCAAATGCATTTTTAAGTTTCTACAATCAGATAAAGCCTTGTTGAAAATTTCACAAGCATAAGGCTTTTCTTCAGTATGAATTCTCAAATGCCTTTTTAAGCTACTTATTACAGCGAAAGCCTTGTTGCAAATTTCACAAACATATTTCACGCAAATGGATTTTAAGATCTCTATTTTGAGTGACTTTTTTTGCAAATTTCACAAACATACGGCTTTTCTTTAGTATGAATACGCAAATGGGTTTTAAGATATCTATTTTGAGTAAAACATTTTTTGCAAATTTCACAAACATACGGCTTTTTTTTAGTATGAATACGCAAATGAGTTTTAAAATTTTCTTTCTGAGTGAAACATTTGTTGCAAATTTCACAAACATATGGCTTTTCTTTAGTTATAAATACGTAAATGCATTCTTAAGTTACTTCTTACAGAGAAAGTCTTCTCGCAAATTTCACAAACATAAGGTTTTTCTTGGGTATGAATACGCAAATGGGTCTTAAGGTCTGCTTTCCGATTGAAACATCTGTTGCAAATGTGGTCTTGGGATACAGCAGACGAAGCAGTTTCCACACGTTGCCAAAGTTGATCTGGTGTGGCAGCTGAAGGTGTAATCTGGGTTAATCGCTGAGCAACCATGGACCACATGTTTTCTACCGGCGAAAGATCCGGAGAGCGAGCTGGCCAGGGAAACAATTCAACCTGGTGATTGACGAAGAATCTTAGGACAATGCGTGCTACGTGTGGTCGCGCATTATCCTGCTGAAATATGGCTGTTGTCAAGCCCTGAAAGTAAGGAAGGACAACTGGCTCCAACACCTCAGAGTTGTAGAGCTGGCTGTTTAAAGTACCGGCAATGCGTTCTAGAGGAGTGCGAGAGTGATATCCAATACCGCGCCCCATACCATAATACCCAGTGCAGGACTGGTGTGGTGGTGCATAACGCAACTGTTCAGCATCCTCTCTCCACGTTGTCTCCAGACTCGAATCAGACCTTCGTGATGTTGAAGACAGATGCGTGACTCGTCAGTAAAGACAACTTCATTCCATTCTGCCACCCACATTCTTCTTTCATTGCACCATTGGCGGCGGAGACGTCTGTGGTTCTGCGGCAAGGCTAGACCAAGCAATGGACACCTCGCGGACATACCACTCTGCTGTAAACGGCGTCGAATGATACGCGCAGACACTGAATGATGCGTTACAGACTCAATGTGCTGTGCTATGGTTCGTGATGTGACTGAGCGATCCGTCACTGCCATGCGCACAATTTGCCTGCCCTCACGTGAAGTGGTGCACTGAGGTGGATGAGATTGACCACGTCGGTCCGTCGTACCCTCCTGCATCCAACGGTCACATATCTGCATTGAAGCTGTTTGCTTTCATCCAACACGACTACCGATTTCCCTGAAAGATAATCCACAAACTCGGTAGGCCACTATCATTCCTCTTTCGAACTTGGATATTTGATCAAAAGCTGATCGCTGTTTTCTACGAGACATAACTGATCGTTTTTTGAAAAGAACCACTAGATAAACGCAATTGTCGAACTTTAAATCGTTGAAATCTCAAAGCCTTAAATAGTGCTTGGAGGTGGCGCCACAGGCGTGCGTGATGTGTGTCTGCGCTGATATTCTAATCATTTGCATATCTCACCTCCGCTAATGCATGTTGTAAATTTCATGTTATTTGTGTACTTCCTTCAGGGTGTTGCATTTACGGTGGCCAGCAGTGTATAACTACTCTGTGTCGTCTTTATGTGGTCACTATAACATTTACATGTATATACACGAATCTAAATGATGTTGTCCAGTTCCAATATATTTCTTATTTCGCCGTTTTGCTAAATCTCAGAGTCTTTCGGATACTAATATATTAAGGTATCCGACCACCCTAAAACTGTGAATTTTGCGAAAAATTGACAAATTTTTCATGATTTTATTTTATGGGCCATCTTATTAGCTTTAGAAAAATATCAAGTTTACCATTTTTCCGTTTAATAGAACAAACACTACAAGTGTATTCGTAAAAGAAGATGCCATTACTTTAAGCAAAATGTCATACTTTAAAACGCGTTTTACTCGAAATGTGGTTTTTTGAAAATAATCAATCAAGGGGGGGGGGGGGTCCGCGATTGCTCAAAAAGTTTTGAACATAATTAACTCAAAATTTTTCTGTAAGTTCTGTATAATAGTAGAATTATTTTAATCTTCAGATTTATCAATCACTCTTTTATTACAAAATTTACAGTCCCTTATGTGAATATAATCACTGCTTTTTAAGCATTTTCTTTTAGTAATCGAGATAGAGACCTCTAGTTTTTGTAGAAAAGAAAATATCTCTTATTCTGAAGGTCATTTCAAAATTAAATAATATAGCAACACATGAGAAAGAAAAAAAATTGAAAATTTGTTTATAAACCTTTGGTGCAGAATGGGCCGCATTTATGGTATTTTTTGTCAGTTTGTACCGATTTTTTCCCATTTTAGTAATAATAATTTCCTTTTGTCTTCTTAATTTTAGCACATTTTTCTTCAAATGCACTACATAAATCTAAAAATAACAAAATGTCCCCATATCTCCTTTTTTTTTTTAAAGTTGTCGCAACCAGTCGGATACCTTTAATCCGTATTTTTGCAAATTCTCCACTGGGTTCACTGCTGTAAATAATAGGTCAAAATTTTTATCATTTTTACAGCAATATCAGAGAATAATACAGAAGAGTTTACACATTATAAGCCGATTTATTATATTTAAAGATGCACTACCGACATTTTGGGATTAAACATGTTTGACAATTGTTAACTACTGTTAGCTGCATATGGATATAAGTGACGACGTTTTTCAGTTTTTTGGAATTTATGTGGGGGTGGGGGGTATGGTACATTTCGTAAGTACCTAACTTAGTTAAAGATTTCGTTTTGTAAATAAATACTGTAAGCATTTTCAGGAAATCAGATGACTCAATACGTAAAAAACGTGTTAGTTTTTAACTTATTTATGGTAACTAGCACGTCTGCGACAAGGAAGAATGAACTTTTTTTGCACCAAATTTAAATGGTTCTCACTTAATTAAATTAAAAGCAGTAAAAATAAAATTTTTGCAGTAAATTATATCTGTTCATATGTACCTGTTAATGTAAAATAATCTCTTTTTAAAATGTAAATAATATTATATGAGCAATCAATAATACATAACTTTTTTTTATCTTTGAAACAGGGGCTTACTTTTAGGCACATTTTGCATAACATCCACTGCAACATATCTTTAAAAATTTTGCATCGAGTGTGTAAATATAATAGTCCATGAGATAAAAAAAATAACGAAATTTAAAAAAATATATATTTAAAAAAAATTAGATTTTTCTTAAAATTTTGTGATTTTAAAAAATTCACTGACTTTATGAAAATTTATCAATTTAGTAATATGTAAAATTTCAGCACTATAGGTAAAGTAGATTTTGAGAAAGTGTACTGGAATCTCCAAAAAATGCAACTCAAGGAAATTGCAAATAAAATATTTTCACCTATAATTTGCAAATAATATATTTTTAAATACAGTATGAATCCATGCCATAATTAATTGAAATATTCTGTATCATTTTTCAGTTTTTCCTTGACAATTTTTGAAACCTAGATTACATCGAAGTATTTTTTATTACACTTTTCCTACTTCATCAACACGTTATATCAATGAACCAAGGAATCTTCCATTTAAAGAACCAAAGATTTGTATCTGTAATTCTTAGTATTTTTACTTTCCTTTGAACATTCTAATAACAAGATACATTTATTTTAAGTGTTGTTTTAAAAATAAAAAAAGGAAATGTCAAACAGTTAAATTAATGTCTAGTTTAAATCGTAACTCTATTTTTAAATAACATTACAAGAGGAGCTCTGATTTTGGATTGACACACTTGAATATTTATTTATTTTAAAATAAAAACAACAGTTATAAAAATAAAGAATTATTCAAAGGATTCACCTGTTAGCATTAAACAATTAGAGTGAATTAACGAGACGTATATCTTACAAGTTCTGTAATTAATTTAGGATATTTCTGAAGATTTACTTCGTACTATGTTCACTTGATTAACAATTTCGGAACTACACTGAGCATTTATAAATGTAAAACAAGACATATATAACATTTTAAGAAACAAAAATTTAGTTTAAGGTATCCAAACACGTAGAAAATGACCAAATTCAGTCAAGACAGATATTTTTGTTTTTTATTTTATTGAATAGAGCTGTCTTTTGACTTTACGAAACATACTTTGCTTTGTTTCTACGCTACCTAGAGGCCACGTTACAATCAATTTTATAAAGTTAGAAAAACCGGAACTGGGTTTTTGATCTACCAGAAGTGGGGCATTTAAATTGCTCAAAATCTGTCATGGCGAGTCTGATAACTCAAAGTATTACGAATGTATTTCTATAAAACTTTTTGAACCTGATATTTATGTTATTTTCTAGAGAATGTACTAAAATATTTCTTATGTATGAGTACTTTTTTGAGATATGGCTTGTTATTTAAATAATGGTCTCATAAAAAGTGTAACATTTCTTATAATGTTTACTCAATCAGCTCTAAATTTTCAAATTTTAATAAAAAATTAAAATTTTAGTACATTTTCTAGATAAATACATCTAATTTGTTTTAGTAATACTTTTACTAATATATGTTTATTACTTTTTTCTCGAACTACTTTGAAGTTTTTCAAAAATATTGCTAAAATTTTCCTTATAATTGCTATTTTTGCAAAATTCAGGACATTTATTTTAAATATCGATAGTAAAATAGTAATATTTATTGTAATATTGAGTCATAAAAGAGCATCTATAATGTTTTAGTATGCTATTTTGTTAAAAAGTGCTCTGAACGTGTTCGGATAACTTAAAACTTTATGGCTATTCATTTAATTTTTTCTTAATTTTTGTCCAAAAATTTAGGAATCTCGCAACGTTTGAACATATAATATGGGAAATTACATTCCCATGTATAGTAGTATTCCCAATTAGTATTTTATAATACAAAATAAATTTTGATGAAAGTGTATCTGAGAGAGAATCATAGTTACTTCACATTTGCTTGCAGTTTTAAAATTCAATTTTCTATTGTTTTATCTATCGAATTCTCCTAAATAATACTTCTGCAAATGCAGCAAAACCCTTTTTCTGAAAAAAAAAAAAATGCAAAACTTGAAGCATATTAACATATCAGTTACTTTAATTATGCCACACAATGTATAATAGCTTAACATTAACACATAAGTTATCACAAATGAGTTACCTTCACATTCTTTGGCATGCACAAAGGTTTTGGCACTAGGTAACCCAAAAAATTAAAATCGCTTTCTTTTTTTTTTTTTCATCATTAAAAAACATAACATATATATAATTATTTTCATCCAATTAGTAACTGTGCCGATACTTCGTCAAAGTAATAATTCTAATTCAACTAGTATTTTTAGAAAGTCTAATCTATATCGCAAAACTGAAGTTTTGAGGAAAATAGAATTACTCTAATAATAATAAAATCTTTGGCAAATTTATTTAG
>BMAO01038854.1:0-29167 GCA_019973975.1 Trichonephila clavata | reverse complement strand
AATTACCATGACCAGTGAGAGATTGTGGGATTTTAATATTTTTAGAAAATGTTATCACAAGTAAGTCCTTACGGAATGGTTGGAAAAAATTTCTTTGGGTAAAATGATAGAGCTGATATATATGAGAGAAAATATATTTTTCAGTCTTTTTCTTGTAAAAATATTTGGGAACATTAACTGAAATTTCAATACCACGTTTGGGTGAAGAAGACAAGAAAATAGCCCTTTTATATCCAAAAATTTCAGTATGGCCACGAACAAAAGTAAAAGACAAAATGATATTTATCTCCTTAAATTTTAAGGTCCATTGAATTTCGCTGCACGATGCAAGCGATTTATTTGCAAGGCAATAATCTTATCGCTTACTTACTTGTCAGAGTTTTTTTTCTCTAAGGATTAAGGGAATCCAAACAGAACAAATACGAGGGTGATTCGGAAAATAAGTTTCCCCAGTCGACTGTTGTCAGAATTGTGTATGAAAGTCAAAGCATGCAAAGAGACATTAAAGATAAGACGTAACATTATTTTTCCACATAAGTACCAAGTACATTGAGACATTTGTCATACAGCTTGATAAGCTTCAAAAAGCACTCCAAGAAAAACTTAGGTTTTTGAATACGGAAGAAGAGTTTAATGGTTTGTTTGACATAAGCGTTGCTTACAAAGCAACTTCTGGCGAGATTCTTCTTCAAAGCCGGAAACAGATGAAAGTCACTTGGTGCGTGATCAGAACTGTATACCGTTTGGTGTAGGCACTCCCTACCAAGAGTTGCAATATGGTTTTGCATTGCCTTCAAAGAGTGTGGTTTCGTATTGTCATCCGACAACAGAACGCTAGATCTGAGAAGCCCAGGCTATTTTTTTCTGAATCTATCTGCTTGGTTACGGTAGACCTCTACACAATGGTGTATCGGTGTCTTGCGCATTCACCTGCTATTTCGTTGTTCACCCGTAGAAGTTAAACGCTTCTTCCGTATGCAAAGTTCTGAGTTTTTTCTGGAGGGCATTTGAAGCTTATCGAGCGATACGTCAAATATTTCAATGTACTTGGTACTTACGTGGAAAAATAAAGTTATGTCTTATCTTTAATCTTTCATTCTATGTTTTGATTTTTATACACATCTATGACCACAATCGACTGGGGAAACTTATTTTCCGACTCACCCGCGTATTTAAATGCGCCTTTATGCTGAAAAATTTATTTTATAGTTTGGTTGATACAAACAAGTTAAGCGGTAAAAAAGTACATTCATTGAGAATTTTAATTTAGTAATGTTCTTTTTCAATACTGTTATTAAAAATTACATATTCAAAACCAACAACGTCACCTGGTTGTACTACACATAACAACTTTTGAAAATCAATCTGTGATAATATATCAGTATTTCGCATTCTTAAGTAAATTTATTCCTAGAATCAATCTTTTTCTCAGCAATCAAGTAACTTCGGGTTAAAGAATATTTTAAGAAAAAGGATGAATATTAAAGAATATATCGGATTTCATAAGAGAAAATTAATTGTAAATCTTTACTGTCTCTTAAAAATAGAGGAATATTTCTGTAGCATTAGGATTTGCTTATCTTTCTCTAGCTTTTCTTATTAAGTAATTATAATATTAACAAACCTTCAGAAACATAATAAATATAATGTGACTAATATAATTTTAATCGGATTAACTGATAATTAATTCCCTAGTTCATAATGTTTAAGTGACTATATATTTTTAAAGAAGGATGTGCTTATTACTCCTGAAAATATTTATTTCTCCACTGACAGAACAAAAAAAATGTAAAAAAAAACATTTTTTTTTAATTAAACATTTTACGAAAAATGTTGCGAATATTATTTTAAAGAAATAAGCTAGTATACATTGTAATATAGTTTTCAAAACATTCCATTTTAAACTGTATTTTATAATCTTCTATTTTGAAACATAATAATTTTATAAAACTGACTTTTATGTACATTTAATGCAAAAGTTATCAGTTCGCCGAATCTTCATAAAGCTTTATTTTCCAGAAAATAGGTCGAGGTAGGAAATTTATTATTTAACTTCTGGTTTTTGAGTATTTTTAATCTCATTTTTCACATATTCTTCAACCCTTCGATATAGGATTGCTAGATTTAAAAAAAGAAGAAATCAATTCTACTGTAAGCTAGACTTTGTATAAATATTCAAATGCCGCAATGAATCAAAAGTTCTTGTCACAAATGTGACATGTTGTATGATTTGTCTTTGAAATATCCGAAAGTTTATTGAAGAACATTTTTGTATCAATATTTTTTTATCGATATGTTTTAGGCATACTTTCTTAAAGTTTTTAGTCTTTTTTTTTTCGATTAAACTATTCTTATCTTTTTTCGTCAAACTTCAGATTTTCCAACTGTTTACTGTAAGTTTTCATTTTCAATAAGATAAATTATTTATTTTGTTAAACTTTAAAATAGTTTTAAAAGGAAATTCAAAGTATTTTACTTATAATTTTCGAATTTTGTACAGGAATAATCATACACGCTAGTTACTTCAATTATATGTCTCTCTTAGACTGAAAAAATTATTTAATAATGCATATATATTATGAAAGAAATCTATTACTTTTATCTTTTACTTGTAAACGTTTTAATTATAAAATTTTTATATATTAATTTCTCTAATGTTTCATTTAAACCAGAAAATTTTAGACATAACTATAGAGCAAATATAGAATGTTGGAATCATTTATTTTTTGCATTATATTTACAATTCCATAAAATAAAATTACTTTATTGTAAATCACACAGATTTAAAAAAAACACTTAATACAAATCAAATTTTATTTTAAAGACAGCAATGATGATTTATAAAGTCAATGTATGCTTATGTATTCTTAAGATAGAAACCAAACTTCAGTCTCTTAAATTGAACTTAGGAACTCTTCTCCAATTGATAACTAGATGTATTTTGTCACACAAATAAATTGCAAGAGTTATGCGGATATCTAGTTTCTACAATAAACACTTTTACTAACTTATAAGTCATAAGAATAATTCATACAAGCTTTTTTCAGATGATTTCAGCTGTTAACAATTATGTGAAACAAAGTTTAAAATAAAACTACCAGTCATCGAAAATTTTTATTGAAAAATGACGAGATAAGTAAGTGAAATTTCATTTCTTATCATCATTATTTATCGGAAACACTTTCAATATTCTGGTACTTTCAATTAAGGAATCCGACTACTTGCGACAACTTTTTTTAAAAAAAAAATGGAAGTTTGGGTTTTTTTGTAGTTTTTAGCATTGTTTAGTACATTTTAAGAAAAATATGCTAAAATTAAGAAGATAAAAATAAATTATTATTACTGAAATGGGAAAAAATTGATAAAATTTTACAAAAAATAATATAAACGGTTCCCATTCTGTAACAAAAGTTTATAAACAAATTTTCAATTTTGGTGCTTTGCTGTGTTATTTATTTTTGAAATGACCTTCAGGATAAGAGATATTTGAATTTTTACAAAAACTAGAGCACTTAATCTTAGCTATTATATGAAATTTCTCAGTGATTATATTAACATAAGTGACTGTAAATTTTGTAATAAAACAGTAATTGATGAATCTGAAGGTTAAAACAGTTCTACTATTATACAGAACATACACAAAAAATTTCATTTAATTATTTTCAAACTTTTTGTGAAACCCCTCTGTTCCCGTTTGAGTATTTAAAAAAAACACATTTCGAGTAAAACGCGTTTTAAAAATGACATCTGCTTTTATTAAAATACTTGTTGCATTTGTTGTAGTGAACGAAAAATAATAAACTTGGTATTTTTATAAAGCTAATAAGAATATCTAGAAAATAAAATCATAAAAAATTGTTATTTTTTAGCAAAATTCACAATTTTAGGTTAGTCGGGTACCTTAAAAGTATAAACGAAGCTAAAGCCAAATATTCCATTTTTTGCAATATGGGTATCATGTTACCTCAGTCGCTTGTTATTCATAACTCATTCCAGAAACTCTAACTAAAGCTTTTATATTGAGCTAACATATTTCATACTAATAATAGAAGAAATTATTTTACTTAAAAAAAAACTTCAAGCTCAAACTTCATGGATTATTTTTAAATCGACACTAGATATAGCTCAGCAGATATTAATAGAAGGAGGTATATATTTCCTTTTATTAGCCACGATTCATTGTTAATTCATTTACATTAAAAGTTTATGTGCAGTTTGGAAAGAAAAAACAATTTTATTTTTGTGATCCAGATTTAGTATTAATAGTATTATAATAATTCAAATGTCCTAATGTGGAACCAAACAAAAAACTGTAAATATATCATGTATTGAAAGCAGAATTTCTTTCAGTCAGGGTGTAAAAATTAAATAGAAAAATCTTAGAAGTTAACGAAAAAGTTTTAAATGGTTTACCATTGGATGGATAGTCACAAACATTGACTTAACAAGGTATGTTTCATTGTGTTATTTATATTATATATATGTGTATATTTCTCTCAATTCAAGTCTCTTTTGAAAGAAAAAAAAGGCTTCTCCGATTACCTGTGCAAGTTTTTCCAAAAACTTAACACGTTGTTTTCTAATTAAAAACAAGAATCCTACAACTCATATGAAGTAAGAGTCTAAAAATATCATTTTATATAGATTATGGAATATACCTTAAAGTTAACAGATAATTATAATTTCCAAAGAATCCAATAAAAATAATCCTCCAACTTTTAAATTAAGAAATGCTATTCATTTAGAGATGACCTCTACGTCATTTATAAACCTGAATTTTTGATATTGTTTCTTATTAAAGTAGTTTAAATTTACTTATAAAAGGCTACTGTTCAACTATCATTTTGTTTCTTTCATTTAATTTCATGCTTCATTTGACACATATCCCATTTTTACACTACACATTAATGTGTTTCGCAAATAACAGTTAGTACTTTCCTCTGTTCTTCTCATTAAAGATAATGACTTCTTTTATTTCCGCTTAATTGTCTTCGTTGTTACAGAGTACATTCCCTTTTTCTACTGATGATGAAGATAATATCAGAGTTCCAGTAGAAAGTTTCTAACAGCGTTTGGAAACTGATGTATATGTACGTTTTATTGCGATAGTATTTATATTTCTCATTATATATTAAAAGCCTTTTAAAATTAAAAATGAAATTTCCTCAGTGATTTTTATCTTCTGGTAATTTTTCCATAGTACTGAAGTGTCTAAAAGTCGTTATTGGGTTAAAAAGTTCTAAGATATGCTTACTTATAGAACATTTCCAATGGCTGTCAAATATTCTTTTTTCCCTAAAAAGTAAGGGGGAAAACACCACAAAGTAAAAAAAAATAAGAAAAGTTTTTGTAGGTAAAAAGGGTGTGTGTGTGTTGCTTGAAATATAAAAGTGTAAAATATTTTTATTTATAATTTATTATATTCATGCAAAAAAATTTTTTAAAACTTTTTCCTTGGAAACTGACTTTTAATATGATATAAATACAGGGATATTCATGATCCATCCCCCCCAAGGTCTCGGAGCTATGTAGTAAATAAAACTAAGACGAATACAGCAAAAAATAATATATTATAAACGTAATATTTGATTATAAAAATAACATTTTGAAGTTATTTGAACGGATAACTTAGCAATTCTTTGCCTATATTTAAACGTATACCAACTACTTAAGTAATAACGTCGTGAAATATTTCCCATACGAATTTCTCTTTGCTTCAGGTTAAATTTTTCTGTTCCATATTAGAGCTTCTTCTGTTCATTGGAAATGCAACTTCAGCTTGCCTGCAAATAATTTGATGTTCACAGATAAGTGTACCTTGATAATTTAGTTGAATTCAACTTCCCCTTGTATTCCCCTTCTAAATTTAGTTGGACGCTTATGAAATTTTGGTGTTAGAAAAATATAAGGAAAATTGATATTATTTGTATATAAATCTAGTTTTTTATAAAAAGCTGAAATACGGTTAATAATTTCTCTACTGCTGCTATTAGATTTAATAAACGCGTTATTGTTTTGAAACTGGTTGTTAAGTATAAAGTTATAAAACCATTTGCAAATGATTGCATAGTTGCCCGGAACTTTATCAACATGTACAATAATGAAATAGTTTTTTGAAGATTTGAAATTTGGTGTTTTATATCGTTGTAAGTAATATTTTTATCGGTTTTATAGTTAAGATTAAGTAATTCACACAAAACTTTGCATTTAAACTCATTAAATGCTTTGAAAGGAAAGTTGTATTTAATTGCTATTTTTGTAATGAAGTTATTAATATCTTTAGAAATTTGTGCTTTAATAGCTTTAATATTATTAGAGCGCATTCTTCTAAAGCATGTACCCTTAACCATTATTTCTCTAAGAGTTTTATCTTTATTAATATTTAAATCACCAGATATGACATGTTTACGATATTCATCAACGAAATCTACATAATTATGACAATTATATACAATATTATATATATTGCTTCAATTTACGTGATTATTATTGATTCATTTCTCTATGGTAGAGAATATTAACTATATATATATATATATTATATATATATATATATATTAAAGAAATATTTTGTCTCAAGATATATACAATACATTTTTAAAAAAAGAGAAATAATAAATTTATAAACAAGTATTTTTTAATATTTTTCTACTCCTATGTTAAACGTATTTTATAGTATATTTTTAATATTCATTTAAAATTTGAAGCATTTATCTTATTTGTAACCACTGAAAATTGATTGAACTCTTTTAAAATGATACTTTTGTATGAAAATATATTGCTTTTCGTTTATTCCTATTCATGTTTTTAAATGTTACTTTGTATTTTTTATTTACATTTGCTACTTTTACCACTCCCTGGATGCATTTTAATTTATAATTTTGTATGTTTCAATGATAAGCTGTTTCTTTTTTTCATTTTACCAAAACATTTTGCTACATATTTATTTTCTTACTTTTTATATCTTTCTCCCGTTTATTTTCAAAATTCAACATTGTTTCTGTGTAATGCAAAAAATTTATATCCTGTGTGATTAAAGAGCCCAAAAAATACTCAACATTCCTTTTTAAAAATAAATTTACTTTAACATAGGATAAATTAAGAGAATTTTATTTTACCCTTATTTTGCAATTCCCTATTACTGATCAAGAAAAATAATAGAGATATTTTCAATTTCATGGTATTAAAAAACTAACGACAACATGTTTACTACAGAAAATTGCTCCTGCCTTATTTAAATGTATGTAATTTAAAACCTTCAAATCCAAGTACAATTATTTTAATATTTTTAAAGTAATATTTATTTTTTAAAGATACAGACGTATTTAAATTAAAGAGCTTTCTACTTAGCAATTTTATTTTTAATCAGCTTAAATTTCCTTGCGTTACCTTTATTTCTTAAATAGAAAGAATATGTTTTTAATAGAGATATAAACGAAATTAAAACAAATTTTCTACGTATTGCTTTTTTTATGTGTTTTGTGTTTATTGATTTATTTTTTGTTCACATTAAAGTACAGGCTATCAAAAACAATATAATTACGTTTATGACAAAAATTTCGCTATCATTACAGTAGAAAATTTATTGTTCAATTTACAGAAAGGAAATCCAGACATTTTTTATACAAGTAAAATGGCACAATTAAAAGATGATTTTTTAAGAACAATACTTTTCGCAATACTGCTATAAGTAGGTTTATTGCTTTATATAAAAGCAGATAATATTTCACTAATTTACTAAAGAGTTCCGTTGGACTGTGGCTGAAATATATTAATTATATAAAGGAATTTTATAAATATACCTCAAGAAGGAATCTTATTACATATGCGTATCTTCTATATTAGTCTTAACTCACCCACACATTTTTCAGGATTTTTCATCATGTTATAGAACTATATATTAGTTTCTTTTTTTTTAATTTTTGAAGAGATAATATCCATTATTAAGCGTTCGATTGTATTCAAAAATAATTCTTATAATCCACACCTCTGGAAGGAGGAGAGGAGAAGACTCATAAAAGGAGAGGACTAATGAAAGTATATTTATTTTTAACACTCCGCATCATTCCCTTCTTCTTGGCAGTCAATTTCCACTAAACGCAATATTAGAGAATTAGAGAATCTTAACTCAACAAAAGAAACGTGCTTGCCAAATTTAAAAGCTGTCGGTCTTTTAGTGGATAAGCTATGAAAATGAGAGTATGTCGCTTTTTTCGTGTGTTTACATATATGTAAGCATATACATGTGTGCTCTCGTGAATATGATTATGCACAAGCTTTATAAAAGCAGTGCATTGTGCATTGATTTGCGTAAATAATTTTTTCAAAATACAGTAATTCTACAACAGAGAAATTATTAGAAGTTTTTATAATTAATAATAATATTCTTTTAACTAGAATGCTAGAATAAAAAAAGAGCAAGCAAAATGATAATGTAATTAAAAATAAATATTTTCATCAAATATCATTTGCTTTAAATATAAGTTTGTAATACGTTGTCATACAGCATGTGATATTACTAACAGAATAATAAGGTGTTCTTCAGCTTAGTTTTTATATTTTACATAAATTTTGATTAATATTTTTACCTTTGGGAAAAGTTTTATTTACGTTTAAGGGACTGAATTCTTTCAAGAAAATGTTTAAATGGTGCTATAAAACATAGAGACATTTCCTCCAATAAAAAGTGAAAAATAGCCAATAACTCATAATTTTATTTGACATGAGCAGTATAAAGGATGCCAGATATTTTCCGATATGAGCATTTACATAGAAAATTTTATTTATTTTAACCTCTGCAAACAAGAAAATCTTAACCTAATATACATAAAAATGGGCCATAAAAAATGGAGAAATATCTCTAACGTTCCTCGAACTTGAATAAGCATTTTTTGTTCTTCCAAGACATTAAAAATTAAACTCCACACTAGTATGTATTTTTTTACAAATCTCTCATCCTTTCTCTAAAGAAAGAAAATTAGGTTGCGTTAAATTTGAGGCATAGAGATTCCACATTCCATGCAACTTTGTCTATGCATGCAGTAGTCAAGGTGTAAGCGATCATCAAACATTGCAGCCTTTCGATGTAGGCAAGACCGTCTTGCATGATCTATTAGCTATCCGCACTTTTCTCCAAAAATCCCTTTGATCGGTTACAAATTCATGAAGAATGTACGAGTATTTTACTGTAGTAATCGTTTGGTGTTCCAGTGAGTGAATAATAACGTCGTATTATTCAGCAACTCGAGGGCATTTGGTGACGAACCGAATAATTTTGAACCATGGCCAAGTGACGTGTATTACATCTCATCTGGCGCCCAACTCTCTTAATTTCCGCACCACACCAATGGGAGGACGTTTGAGCCTCGATATATAGAACGCCCCTTTGCACGGTGGGTCTTAAGCTGTACCGAGTTCGATCTCATGACACGCCGGCCACAAGTCCGTTACCTTAACAACTAGGATACTGTACCACCAGATAAGGGCTAGAGGTTCGCTACCACGATTTAACCACCTGACGTTATAAAAATATATTTATATATTGTGATATATATGCTCTCCACATCTAATTTTGTAAGGATTCATGAACGCTAATATCTGCGATATTGTGTTTTCAAAGTAGTCGTGATTCCTTGATTAACTAGGTTCCAGACTATTTCTTTACCAATATGGTAATTGAAATTAAAATTTAAAGTAAACATAGTAAAACTTCTAAAAAAAGTGGAAGTTTTTAAAGCGTTATTTGTAATAAAGCTTCTGCATCTCTTTAAGTTTTTTTTTTAAATAAACGAAATTTATTTCAGTGATTTTTACTTGCCTGTGTAACTTGCCTGTGTTTTACTTGCCTTTACTTTCTGTGAACTGATGGGAAAAAATTAGTAATTATGATGTTTGTTTAATGAATGTTTACCAACTACCTATATTTGTTCAATTAAAGATTTGTTGATTGCAGATAATAACCATCGTAGTTTTAACAATGCAACATGAGGGCTAGTGGCAAAGGACTGCTTAATTTTGAACCACGCTTAGTGATGATTATGATTTTTGTGAGCGTGCACCCAATTCTCCAAACTTTCACACCAACCCAAGAACTTTAAAACTTGATGGATCTTAATTGGATGGTCGTTTGCTGTTCGAAAAAGGCTCCAATGAGTCATCTGGATAAAATAGCGTCTGAAATCATGACTTTTGGAAAATGCAGGGGACATTTTGCAGAAAAATGCAGATTTTTCGCTCCCCAAATGCACCAGTTCTTATTGAAAAAACCATTCTGGTAAAAATACAATTCGTCAGAAATATGTCTGTTGATTTTAGTGGTTTCGAGTTTCAGCATCATTTCATTCGCAAACGTTAATGCATTAATGGCATTAGCCTTGAGATGTTAGCAAGTCTGAATCTCATAAGGAAACATTGGTATGGTATGCCACAGAATCGGTGCGTAGTCATTTTTCACTGTCCAATTTCAACATCAGTACGATGAACTGAAATCTAGGCTCACTGTTTGATGACCTGCTGAACAACTGCAAGACCTTTTTCTGTAACTCCTGCTATTATGCAGCCAGAATTTTCAGTACAACTATCATTAACATTCCCAGTACGTTGAAATTTTTTTGGACAGTGCTTTTTTTGTGATGTTTGCTGGTTAGCTTTTCACGTCGATTTTTTTCGGAAACTGGGTCTCATTCGAACCAGACTGTGGTTTTCAAGTGATAAAACTCTTAAACGAGGAATATTCGCTATTCCACACATTACACTATTTCCGAAACACCCTTCTGTGGTCTTAGTTCCCTTGTGGTTACGAAATCGTTTCTGGTATCGAGGATTCGAGTTTGGGTGTCACTGAAGACCCGCCGGGTAAAGGAGGCCGATGCACGATAAATATGTAGAGGCTCAATGTCCTCCCATTGATGCTATATGGTAGATAGATAAGAGGGTTTCAGATGTCATCCTCGTTTTATAGTAAGACGTGAACTCTCCCTCTCCGAACTGCTTTACAGAATTCTAACGTATTTGATGAAATATTGTTTTATAATTTTTTCTCAATCAAAATGGCCATCTGTTGAAGAACTTTGCAGCTTTTTTGAAGCTTGGTGAAAATAAATTCTTTGGCTACTTAAGTAGAATGCAGCATGCCATATATTTCTATTTATTTTTCAAATATTCGGTCATTTCGGGGAACCTGGTATACGACTGCTTAGGAAGATTAATAAGTTCGCATTAATACATTCACGAAACAGCATATGAACAAAGTATAATCATAAAGAACCCTTTAGGACAATTTTCATTTGTATGTCCCCCAAAGATAGAAATAATTTATTTAAGAAGCATTCTGAAAAACAAAGACATTGCTTCTATAAAGTAGTATTTTCTTAAATTATCACCATTAGTTGGTTAATTGATCATTTTTTCCTGAATGTTTCTCTCTTCATGAAATATTCGATCTTTATGAAAGTTGGTGATAGTATTAGAAATGCTTTTGTTTTCAGTGCAGAAATTTAGAAAGGCCAAACAACACCTTACTTATCCTAATACTTAAAAGTAAGTTACTTAAAATATCTTTTACTTAAAAGCAATATACAAAATTTAATAATCTTAATAATATGTATATATAGTATACGGTTTATATTTGAGGTCGTAATTGTAGCTTTAGAGTCAAAGTACATTATTATTGAATTTAATATATTATTATTGTATGAGGGGAAGATGAAAATTATGGTTGAAAATTGGTTAGCAAATATTGAAAGTTTAAGAAACACTGTATTTAAGGCCTTTACTTTAGTTGGATTTAAGCCAATTTTAATTGTGCTCACTCATGCAAACATACATTAGTATAGGATAAAAAATAGTATTAATGCGGCGAAGAATCCCATCTTTCTATTTTGAAATACATGTATGCTAATAACATTAAGAAAATACACTGAAAAGGAATTAAAATTATATATATAATTTATAAAGATGCTAGATTTTTTAAATCTAAAAAATATTACTTGCCAAGTAAGTGAATAAGAATAAATTTTTGAATATATATGTAGCGTATATTCATAGAATATGTAGTGTATATTCACTTTCTTAGAATAAAAAACAAACTTGCGTAAATGTATTCAATTTTTCATTTATGTATTCAAACAACTCGTATGCTAAATTTTCATTTGTTATTGATAATTATTGAGGTGCTAATTGTAATTCATAAGAAAATATCATTAAATTGCCTAGCCTGAGATAATATATTAAATTTAAGACATTAAAATGTAAAAAAAGTACAGTTTCCGGTTACAAATATTATCATCCTATGAACAAAACAATATAAAAAAAAAACTAGTTTTTATAACGGTATGTATTTGGAGTAATGATTCCTTCCAGTCAATCATTCTTTCATTCCAGTCATTTTGGAAATAAAGTTATGAATTTTTAATATCTTGAATAGATTCAAAAAGCTTCCAAATGATTCATGACAGAAAATTCATAATATTCATTGTATTATTTACATTAACATCTTTTCCATTTACATTTAATTCTTCAATCCATTTTTTGTAATTTGACTATGCAAAATTTGCCTAAAGGCTGGGACTTCAAAACTTCTTTAAAGGCTTTTCAACCGAAAAAAAATCATTTTCTAAGCTTGACAATTGTTATTTTTCATAAAATCCTTTTCTTTTTTTTTTCAATACCATATGCTAGCGATCTATTTATAACCAAGCTCTAGATATGTTTTATCTTCAGCAGAATACAGAAAAAATAAACAAATGATACGAACATAAAAGTAAATGGAGAATAAAACAAACTCCGACTTATTCCTTCGCAGTTTTTTTTCCAGACAATCGTATTGTTTGTCATGTACGATTATTTGTATGAAGCAGAATTTTCAGAAATATTTCTTGGTTACAACAATGACGTAACCGATAAAAATTGTAGTTTCCTTCCGAACATCATATTCCCTAGATATTACATCGTTTGCCGCGTTCCTATATCTATTGTACAAGTTATGTTTTCTGTTTTGTAAGGGTATTAGCCGTTACCCACTCGCTTTGCTGCGTATTTCATGATGTGTATAAATATATACTGTTTGCTCATATAAAAGTTATTGATATCTAAGTCGTAGCATTTTAAGCGTTCGATTGTATTGAAAAGACTTTTTTAACTCTCACGTATTGATTTTGAAAGGACAGGACTTCACAAAAATAATTTATAAAATTGAAATAGAATTATACTTTAGGCTCCGGAAACCCTTCCCCAAAGTGTATTTCCGCAAAACCCATTTTTTTTAGTGTAAATAAACATGCTTGCGAATTTCGAATCTAAATCTAATAGTTCAAAAACGGAATTTTTTTCTTATCAATAAGCCTCATAATCCCCATTAAAAGGCGCTTTCCGTAAGACCAGTTACTTGCGAATTTCAATTCAACAAAAGAAATGTGCCTACCAAATTTCATTAACGTTGGTTTAGGAGTTCGAAAATGGGTTTTTTATTAATACGTCCCATTAACTCCCCGCTTCCCCCATAGGATTCGATTTCCATAAAACCCATTTGTAGTGGATCTCTTTTCAAAAAAGAAGCATGCGAATCAACAATGTTCTCATGTTAGTTATCAATGCAGTTTTCGTTTAATCTGAAGTTAAATATATACCATGCATTGTATATCTTTAGGATTTGGAAATGGAAAAACTATATACTGAGTCAGATCCTAGGGGCCCTTCAGGTAAGCGTCCTAAGAGAAAAAAAAAAAAAAAAAAGATATTTATGAGAGGAACACCAATTTCATGAAAGGGTATGATTGTCCTGATACAAATGTTGCAGAAAGGAGAGATACAGGTAAGTGTGCTTCCAGTAATAAAATCTTAGGAATTCAGACTTCATTAAAGTCAAATCTTGTTAAGGTAAGTGAAAACTTCAAAGGATATCGCATTTTTGATTTTATTTCAACCTTTAGCTCTATTTTGTCAGTATCATGCTGTTTAAAATGTCATAAGCCATTAACAATTAATGAAAAATCCACTCGTGGTTTATGTTCGAATTTTGAAATACATTGTAAAAACTGTGGGAGTATTTGTACTTTTTCAAGCTGTGACATAAAAAATAATGCTCCAGAAATTAACAGATCTATTTTAGCAATGAGATGCATAGGTCAAGGTTTAGAGTCATTAAAAACCTTTTGTGCTGTAATGAGTCTTCCTAATCCTGTTGAACAAAAATCATATGATGTTATTAATAATAAACTTTCACTTGTTATGAAGGAAGTCGCCGAAGAAAACATGAACAGGGCAGCTGTCGAGGAAAATTCTTCGTCACTTGATAATATTTTAACGCTAAGTGTTGATGGGACCTGGAAGACGAGAGGACATTCATCGTTGATTGGAGTATGTACTCTAATAGGGAACGAAACAGGTAAGGCTTTGGATAGGGAAGTGTTGTCCTCATTTTGCAAAGGATGCGACAGTTATAAAGGGGTAAAGTTTGGTATCAAGTACAATAAATGGCAAAGAGCGCATAAGATTTCATGTAGAAAAAATTATTCTGGCTCTGCTGGTAAGATGGAGGTTGACGGGATGTTGAGGATTTTTAATCGATCAGAAAAGCTTCAGAACATGAAATATTCGAACTACATAGGAGATGGCGACACAAAAACATTTAATGCCCTTTCTGAAAACAAGCCGTACGGCAATGACCATCTTATTCAGAAAATAGAATGTGTAGGCCATGTGCAAAAGAGAATGGGTACAAGACTTAGAAAGCTTAAATTAGTATATGGTAAAAATAAATTATCTGATGGTAAAACTATAGGCGGTAAAGGCAGGTTAACTGATAGTTTAATTGATAAGCTTGCGCATTACTATGGTAATGCTATTCGATGCAATTCTACTAGTGTAGAGGAAATGCGGAAAGCTATTTGGGCTGTTTGGGGTCATTCTTGCAGCACCGATGATGAACCGATGCACTGGTTTTGTCCTACAAATCCAAATACATGGTGTAAGAATAATGCTGCAATTAATAATAATTTACAAAATTATACACACAAAACCTCGGTTGCTAAAGCTGTTCGAGATGTAATTAAGCCTGTATTTGAAGACTTATCTCATCCGGCACTCCTGAATAAATGTTTAGGAGGTAAGACACAGAATCCTAATGAAAGTTTAAATTCATTAATCTGGAATTTTTGTCCCAAGACGATTGGTTCTAGCCTTCAGATTTCAGAGATTGCTGCTAATTTAGCAACCAGCATTTTTATGATGGAAATCAAATACTTATTACTTTTTTAGAGAAATTTGGCTTACAAATTAACAAAAACGTCTGTGTGTCCCTGGCTGAACGTGACAATCGTCGAATATTTACGTCAAGAAAGAGGAGCTTAGCATCATCTTTTGAAGCTCGCAGAGTCAAAAAAATTTAAAAGACTAAAGAAATTGAGCTGTTTGAGCAACAGGAAGGCATATCGTATGATCCTGGATAATTTTAGCATGTAGGTTTTAAAATTTATTTTCTCAAATTCAATTTAAAACTTTAAAGCCTTTTTTCTCAGTTCGTGTTTTTTTTCACGTACGCGCATTGCATTTCAAAAACTATCATACTTTGATGCATAAAACTGTACAGAATTATAAACTCTATCATAATCTTTAAATCCTAGCTATTTATAGTATTACATATTTGTAATATTTTGAAAAATTTCAAAAAAATTAAATTTTTTGAAAAAATTTTAAAAATGTACTTTTTTTATTTTTAAAAATATTATTTTTTATTCTATTTATATAAAGTCGCTACCATGTAATAAGGATATATTTGACTTTATAAATCAACTTATTGCTAGTAATTAGAATTATTATTGCAGAAAATATCATGCGCGTCGTAAAACTTACTATTTGTTTCTTACAAAAATGTTTCTTATTTTTATGTGCTAATTATTTTTAAAATTATGATTATATTTTAGATATTTAATACTTTTTTGAAACGTTATTCCTTTATAAAAAATGTGTAAAAGAATCACATTATTTCATTTTAACCTCAAAGAATTATTTCTAGTCGAAAATTGTTCATATTTTGTGCTCTCGAAACATTTTTAACACCCCTGAGACCCCTTAACAACCTGTAGATTTGTCATTAAATCTCCTTAAACATAAACGTCTCTTTTATTCAACATACCCCTAAACACCATCCTCTCTGTTACATGTATATCTGTCAAAAACAAGAATTTTTATCTATAACGCCCTTAACTACATTTTATCTTTCCTACACGTAATCTTAAAAGTTTATTTTCACGAAACCTGTTGTTGTAAGTGAAATTTTACTCCATGAAAGGAACTTGCCCACCAAATTTGAAGTCCGTAGGTCTAATAGCTCCAAAATGAAAATAATTATCTATTCCGCTGTAACGGGTCTATCCGCAAACCTTCAACTAATCCTCTTGGGATAAATTTAATCTTTTTAAATGTAAGTTCTATTGAAAACTTTCTCCCGAAGAAGACGCTATTTATGAAAATGAGCGTTGAAATTTAGATACGCTATGTTAGTCGATGGTTAGTTGACGGATAGTCGCTGGTTGGTCAATTACTATCCAATTATTGATAATTGGAGATAAGTGATAAAACTGAGCTTAAAGACTACGACCAGAGGCCGTACAATTTAGTAAGAGAATTGCGGTGAATTTTAGCGTAGAAGTCCAAAGTGTTCCAAGAGTAAGTCGAATAATTTTTTTTTTATTAAGTATCCTTAGGCCTTGCGATTGTTCTTCACATTAGTTGCGTAATGCATTACCTACATTTCATTTTGTGTTGTAAGTCAGTGGTATAAAAAATTTGAATTTGAAACTAGTTGTGGCTGATCTTTACTCGAACCCCAAACACCAACAACCGCTAGTCAGTTGTCACCCCGCCCTTTTACTTTCCACCCTCTTGAGAGTCCATTTTCACAAAAACTCTTTTGTAGTCTATCTCTACTTCATGAAATGAACATGTCTGCCGAATATCAAGTCTGTAGATCTAATAGTTAAGCAGATATCGTTATGAGTGAATGAGAGAATGAGTCGCTTTTCTCCTTTATTGATATAGATTTTACAATCAATTTTATCTACCAGAAGCCGTAATCTATATGAATAAGAATAAATACATTTAGGTTGGTAAAACGAGGGAGTCATCCAATAGTTATAAAAAAAATAACATTAAAATCGATTACTTAAAGATAAAAAAAATCTTTGAGTCTATAAGTACAGTAGAACGTCGTTTATCCGAACTTTTATTATCCGGAGCGTCAAATATCTGAACCAAGAGAGTCAGAGACCTTGCAGCGAAAAAACGAAGGTGTACAATGGTACTGTGAAAAATAAGTGATTATTTTCCACAATCAACGTAAAATTGTGACGCTTTGCACCTATTTGGCTTTTCCTTCAAGCACGGTTCCCGTATGTGATGATTTTCAGTATTTGTATAGTATCTAGTACCATATACTGCATGGATCACATTCGGTTTTTGGTTATCCGAACGGTGGCCGGTCCCAATTGATTCGGATAAACGGCGTTCTACTGTAAGGCATTTTTTGTATAAGTGTTAATTTGATAATTCTCTATAAGACATTCTGTAATACATTCTATAAAAGAAGATATATATTCTGAAAGAATATTTTCTTACAAATAATCAATTATTTAAGGAATTTTTCTCACTAAGTTGTCAAACCATCGATATATTATATATATATTAACCTTTTTTTACAAATATATATTATTCTTATTATCAACGATTTTTTATATTTTATCGAATCTTAGTAATATTTTCAAATTCTATTATTGCTATTATTATTAAAACTCTAAATAATAACAGTAAAAAACGAAAAATTCAATTAAATAATCAAAATTGAAGAAAATATTGTTCAACGAGAGGCTTGGTTGAATTTAAATTCTGCAAAAAATGGGCTTAATTTACAATGTTGTAACTGTCAAAAAGTTTATCATCAATTTCTATTGTGCCTGTGTGATTATAAATTTAAAGTAATATCAGTTACATTAACTCATGGAATCGACAATGTAAATGTACGAGGGACGTTTCAAAAGTAAGTTTCGGCTATTTTTTCAGTGGGAAACTCTATTGCCGAAAAAAATTATATCAAGGCATCATAAACTGTGAACCTTGTACTATTTTTTGGCATAGTCGTCACCGCAATTGAGACGTTTGTCGTCGTGTGCAATCAGTTTGTACAAACCTTTCTGATAAAACTCTGTTCCCTGCAATGCGAAGAATTGTCACTCAGTCAGCACTAATTTGTAAGGATTTTTTCCTAACTGAGGAACTTAGGTACTTCCGCGTCATTAAGATGGCCTTGGTGCCTTGGGTTGGGTTGGCCTTTGGGTAATGTAATGTACTCATTTCTCATGGCTTATGAATACTCTGGACATTAATTCAATTCTTTCGGTACTCTTTCTTTCTCTTCTCTCCCTTTTCTGTTACCCAGAACATTATAGATCATGTGATGAACCTGAGAATGCGCAGTGTTGACGCAACTGTGAAGTCGTTATGTGCCTGTCCGTCAAAACCATATCCTGTACTCTAGTAATGATTTCATTTGAGGATGAGGGACGTACAGTTCGACCTTCATTCTCGATATTCAGCCTTCCTTCGTTAAATATGCAACACCAGCGACCGACCATTTGAGAAAACATGACCTCTTCCCAATACAGACGATAATAGATGCAGGTAGGTCTACAAACGACAATAGATGACGGTCACAATACTCTCCAATATCCGTTCATATAAAGTAATAGAATGTACATCCATTTGCGGACACGTTGTTAATACACGTCTGCCTGCCATCCTGATTTGTATACGATTAACTTCGGGCACACCAGGTCACTGCTAATCTCTCTTCTGGGTTCTGAACATGTTTCATTCCTCCTACTTTAAGGCTAATCTTCTTTGTTTTATAAGCAAAAAATGTAGTTTCTTATGGTGATTATTTGTTTTATATTGTATGCATCTTATCTTTAAAAAAAATTAGGAATCTTTCTTTGGGAACGTCCTTTGTGTCTCAACACAAACTATAAACATGATCAAATTCATAATTCTTTTTTGTCCTAAATCTCAGAAACCGTCTCAGATTCTTTTTTTATCTTACTTTTTAGCATTTTGATTTTTGTGTTGTACAGGGACAAATTTAAATGATGTGAATGTGAAATATCATTTATCAAACGACTGGCTAATGACCATCAGGTCATTAGGCAATGTGATATTTTATACGCACGCACAAACACAGGCATTGTCGAGCTTCAGATGCAACTCTCATTCTATTATTTCTTCATTTCTACTTGTTCCAAAGTTCAAAATTGGATGGTAACACAATTCATGTTAGATGTCAATTCAGATGTTATTTTTAAAAAGTACCCTTTATTATTATATCTGTAAATATATTATACTTACTTGAAGAGCTTTTATGTAAGCTCTTACGATATTTACTCTGTTGGATATTTATGCAATTAAAGTATTCTTGAAATAAGTGTTTTTGCTGTACAAACAAATATTTCATTTTTTTTTTGTTGCCTCAAAAGCCTGCATAACTTTTACTTTATAAATAGTTTATAAACAAGTAATATAAAAAAAAATTTAAGTCAATTGATCTTTGAATAGATGAATAGAAAGTATTTTATTAATGATTGAATATTTGAACAAGATATATATATAATATATATATATATATATATATATATATATATATATATATTAGAGCATGATTTGTCTGTATTTTTGTAACAATGCACACCGGGTTTGGCCAGTTTGGCTGAAAAACCGGTTTTCGATTCCAACTATTGCCATTGTTTTAAGTTACATTGCTACAAAAATAGAGACGAATCTAAGTTGGCGTCTAAAACCGGTAATTAATTAATTTAATTAATTAACCGGTAATTCATGAATTAATATTTAAAAAACTGTATTAACGTCAAGTAACTTCCTCTACAAGTTTAAAAAAATTATTTGAACTTGATTGGATGAATAGCAAGTATTTTATTAACAATCGAAAATTTGAACAAGATAAATATATATAGAGAGAGAGTGAGCTAATAGTAGGAATTGAATAAGGATATGCGTAACACAATTTGAAAAATATTAAAAATATTTAGCACTAATTCTCATTCCATACACTTTTAACACAATGCACCCTCACCATTTCTCATAGAACTATGTCTTTTTGGAAAATTACTCTCCAATCTATGACGCGACTCATACATTTATATTAAATTAATTAAGCTTGTTATCTTCTACATTAACTACTCATGCACCTGTTGAAAAGTAAAGGTCATTTAGTAGCATGTATATGTAAAGATATTTACAAATTCCAACACGTCCATAGCTTCATTTTCATCTTTAAGAATATTATAAATATTTAACATTTAACTTTATTTTGAAGCGCAAAGTAAGTTTTGGAAACAGCATTTGAATTTCATTTTGCATAATTTGATAAATTCACTATATTTATTTTCTCCAGACATTTTATTTCCACATTTTATCAAATGTGTTTACCGAGACACTACTTACTTTTTCTTAACCGAATCTCGAATGAAGCATATGGTCCCGTTGTAAATTCCCAATAGTGCTTCCCTTCGCTTTGAACTGTTTTCGTCTTCAGAAAAAGCTATAAAAACTCGAAAAACGTAAAATGTGCTTTTAGTGTTATAGCTAAATTTAAATGGATGGTACCGACAGCTAAAGGCGAATGCTTTACAAATAAATATATTCATAGTTATATAATATTTTCTAAACATTATATGTATTCGAGCAATTAATGCCCTATTATTATTATGAGGTTCTTAGAGGATATATATATATATATATATATATATATATATATATATGTATATATATATTTAATTCAAAATCTACACAAAATAGTTATAAAAGTAAGATAACTATAGTCATGATAGAATAAAGTCTTAGCCACAGTTCTACTATAACAAATTCATGGCCTTAGAAACCAGGATTGCAGGTTTAAACAAAGTTTTTCGGCCAGCCAACCTTTACCTGTATTTGCCAATACTCTAGGCCATAAAGAAAGCAAGAAATGTCTAGAGAAGTTTAACTATTATTACAAATAAAACCATAATCTATTAATATAAAACGATAATATTATAGCCTATAATAATTATTAGAATATGTTAAAATCAAAGCTAAAACAATCAGACAAAAAGATATACCACGTGAGTACAGCAATAACCATTTTTCCCGGCGACAGAAAGGTGAATTTCAGTAACGCATAAAATTATTAAGTTTTGATAAAATAACATTAAGTCTATATATATACATTTAAAAACTCTAAATTTTGTTTTAAAATTTTTGAAAACAAAAGTACAACCCAGGCACATACAATTAATCTTAAATAAAACCTTTCATTATTAATTTACTTAGCATGAGGCTCCCTCTATCGATTAACTGTACAACTAATTAAAAATTCTATTTTTATTACATATTTCTTACACTAAACTGATAGGAATATAACAGTTTATAAAATTAGCAGGGTATCCTTGGTCCACATACAATGTTTTATAAAGTTTCTAGAATTTAAATATATATTAAATTTATCACTAACTAATACGTTATTAAGATAAATATAATTGAAAATAATATTTCTGTACATAGATATATAAATTCGAATTCCAGTATGGCACTTTAAGAATGTTAAAATTAAAATCCTCTCTTTTATCATAAATATTGCTATGTTATTTATAGTCCTTAATATACAATGATACATCCAAGTAATTAGTTTTAACTGGATTACTATTAATTTAAAAAAGGTTTAAGTAATTGGGATAAAAAGTAATATTAGGGTTAACATTATTATTTTTACCAAAAATAATTAGATCATTTCTGTGTCTAAAAATGTAATAATCACTATTAATAATATATTTATATTCGTAAAAGTATAAATATAAATTAGACAAACTATTACTGGCAGGGCCACCTTATGGCAAACCTTTAGTTTGTTTATACAAAGAACCATTAAACTTAGTATAGTTTCCTTTTAAGACTAAATCTATGAGAATTCTAAATTTTTTAAATTAATATTAAGGTTATAATTACTATGATTTTCTAAAATTACCTTAATAATAAAGCATTGATGTCACTGTAATTGAAAAGATTTTCAAAATCATAACTATAAACTGATTAAATGTTTTTATTTTAAAAAAATCTATAGCTTTATTATTTGTTATTATAGCCCTAAATCTATCGTGTATATATATATATATATATATATATATATATATTTAAGATAGATTTAGGATTTAGGCTTAATCTTTCAACATGGCTCGGTTCTTTCTATTATGTCGAAAGGAGAAGGTGGTACCATAAGTCATTGCTTAACCCTAGTTTCACTGGCCTAATTCAGCAACAGCTTTAGAAATTATAATAGGTGTCCATTTTAGTTCAAAGACTCTTTTGGTAGCTTCAATTGTTATGTTTATTGGAATCCAATTCTTTCTCAAATGGCCTTGTAGGTAGTACAACTTTCTCACTTATGATTTTATTTTATTTTATTATATTATATATATATATATATAAAGAGAGAGAGAGAGAGATGGATAAGCAGTTAGTCTTATCTTATTTTCTGTTGTTTATTTTGAAACAGTGAAGCTAACTTTATACCAATTGTAAAGAGCTAGAAATCATTCAATAAGCACAAATGATCCATCTCTAGGCTAATATGATTTTTTCCCTGTACATACGTACTCTTCTAGCCACAAAATTTCTTCAATTCTATGGTATATGGCAGCGTTTCTCAAACTGTTGGGCGTTCCCTTTGAGAGGGGGGTAGCCCTATGCGTGGGGCACTATATCGAAAAGTCTTATAATACATTGATAAATGTAACAGTACTGCACTTAGTGTTTAATAATTTTTTACAATACTAAGTGAAAACCAAGTTTAATAATTACCAGTGAATCCATGGCATCTTGTTATAAATAAAATTACATACAAAATTTAATATTTATCTTGATAATTTGTATGTTTTTAATTAAATATGTATTGCAGCCTTAGCGCCAAGTATATTATTTTGAATTCAATACATTGTTAATGTATGGAAAGGGGTCGCGATGAAAATTATGTTTGAAAATTGGAACGCAAATATTGAAAGTTTGAGAAACACTGTTCTGTGGAAATGAAAACAAAAAAACAACATTGAGTGCAGTTCCCGCGCGATGGTCCACACCAGATCTCAAACAGTCTCACTCCCTTATAGTTTAAGTTCCTCCGCCAGAGGGAAACCGTACAAGCACTTTATTTGTTGGCGTCTTCTGGAAACTGTGAGACATAAAAAAAAAAAGAAATGCTGATACATAGTCACTGGTTACAACTTTGAAATAATGTAAAAAATTTTAAATTTAATAAGAGATCTTTTTTGTAATTTTTCAAATGCTTTATGAGCATCATCCTCAGGTGTTAAAGATATTATTATATCAAATGTTTAAAGGCACGGGTCAGAAAATTTATGAAAACACAATATCTTATAACTTAACAGATGTAAATTTGTTTATTTTATATTACTCTAATTTTATTTTATTTTTATCTTAGTTTTATTACTCTAATTTTGTATTATTCAAATAAAGATAAGACGGAAAAAATATACTCTTAACAGTGAGCTGATTGAGAGATTTCAAAGTACATGTTCAAAATCATTTTTATACTATTTGAAAAAAAAATATCTTTGCCTATTTTTATTGTAGTTTTTTTGTGTGTGTTTTAAAAAATGAAATCATTGAAAAAATCAGAAATAAATGTTTTTGTTGTTTCTGAAGTTACTTGATGGAGGGTGTCATATTAAGGACCAGGAAAGTCATGATGGCAAGGAGCTAGATGTACATATGTCATCAGCCACAGCTTTGAGATCCATGCAGGTGACTGCATGATTTGGCTTGGTTCCACCCCAATTTTTTGAGCGGACACCCTGGAGGTAGTCAGGGATCTCCCACCCTCTTTCACCAACCTCATGAGTGCATCCATGCCTCAAAGGCAATAATCCATGTCTTTTTCGAGATTCGAACCCAGGCCATACTTCACAGCAGTCAGCGTCACTAACCGCTATATTGGATGAGTGGCGTAATATGCGTAACATTTTCTTTCCTTATAATATTTGTTTTAATTTCGTAACATAAGAAAAATAAAATCATTAATTAAAAATTCTACGCATTATGTTCAGGAGTGCTAATACAATGCCTAGATTCAACATACCTTTAACATTTAATACATTTATAAATTTTATGGGGAAAAAAATTAAGGAGAATCATGAGTATTTTATGCAATTTAAAATATAATAAAAATAATAATTTTATCATTTCCGCAAACATTTTAATACATACACTTAAAACATTTAATTACAATTTAATCCTAAAAATCTAAATTATATTATTCAAAATATTCTAAGAAATATTAGTTAGTACAGTATGAGCAGTTCTCAATACTTTAAAAACGTACAAAACATGACATTGAGATTGTAACATTGGTCAGAAGAAAAACAAGAAGATGAGGATACTCCGCAAACAGAGAGAGAGAGAGAGATAGCAATGAATAATTAGCAATGCTTAATTTGAAATGTTGCTCTTAATACAAATAATCTAATTTTTTGGCCAATTCTTCAGATCTTGCTATTTCAATGTCCCGTAGTACATTTTTTTAATCTCGTTAAATTTTACAACACATATGTTATCGCTAAAGTACAGAAATCAATTAATCTGCAGATTAGATATGTAATCTTGCACATTAACTAGAGAGAATGATTCGTTAAAGTACGGAAAGTTGTTTCGATTCTCGAATTACATAGGTATTCTTTGAATTACCTAGATAATCTGTACATTGCCTTTCAGATACTTATTAAAATAAAATATTTGATGGTACAATAGGAACGTTTCTAAAAGCTTAAATTAAAGGTTGTTTAATTATTTTTCGACAACTAAAAATCATTCTAATACAATCGAATAATCAATACATTAGATGATCAACCAGTTTGAAAAATTACAATAAAAAAATCATACAGCGGAAAATATTACAATTAAAGATATGAGTTTGCGAAACATATGAAAAATTAATGCATACTTATTTGTACAATCAAAGATTGGTGAAATTTTGAAGTACATAGGTTGGCTTTGTAGTGCAATTGGCTTTTGAGACAAGCACACCTATTTGTGATACATTTGGATTTGTAGTCACATTTTTTTTAGAAACCCTGCCCGGTACCAAGGTATTGTTTCATTGCTGTTTGAAGTAAAGTTATTTCTACAGCAGGGGAAAGAGTTTTTTTTTATCGAACACATTTACTATCTTTTCCCCTCTGTTTTTTAATGTTTAGTATAAATTATTCCGTTATAAGTCAATGTTCTGTCAAAATTCCTAGCAGAAAGGAAATGAGAGAAACAAACTTGAACTTTAACCATACAGGAACTGTTCATGTGTGTGAATATTTAACAGTTAAATTCCGGAAAAGTCTCGATTTTCCGCACTTTAACGGAGCAAATCAGTTAATCCGTAGATTTTTATAGGCAGTCTGTACATTAACCTCTTTCGAGCTTTGTCGCTAGCATGTACTTTCTATATTAATCGAAGCATTTGGAGTAATTTACCATGTTAACAGCTCACATTTAAAGATAAAGTATTTATATTGTCTTTCTGGTGTATCCAAGGAATTATTTCATTTCTTTATCTTTTTAACATTTCTTGTTTTACTGAAATAATGCATATATATATATATATATTGCATAAACTCGCTTTTAGTTTCACTTATTTCAGTGAGATCTATTCAGAAACATTCGTAGTGTTCAATTTTAAACACCTTTCAAAATACGAGAGACATCAGTATCTTTAAGGAAAAATATATTAATTTCTTTGCATGATTTCCAAATATTTAATTTTCTTTTTTTTAACATTAATCTGTAACAAATTGCATTGTTACTTCGTCCATGACTTTAATTAATGGATTGATTTCCATTTTTACTTTTGATCATGTTATCAATTTTTATTAATGTTAGATGAGCGTATAGAAAACTTTTATTAGCTAACCCTAAAATAGCAAATAATTTATCCAACACGCACACAACAATAAATATAAGCTCTGTAATCATTTTCTAAATTCAAAGTATTTGTATTCTGTTTCTGAAATGAGATACCAATTGAGATAAGAATTTCTAAAATGTTCAGTCGAAAAAAATCTGGAAGGCCTTGGTTGATTTTAATTAAAAAGTAATTTCTGATTTAAAAGTGTAAATATATAAACGTGATATGAGAATATTTATTTGCTTACATTAGACATACATGCATTTTCAACTGCTTCTTATTGACACGTTTTTTAATTAAAACAAATTAAGAGATTGAAATTCTTCCAAAGTCCATATTAACTACCGCAATCAACCAAACTCTGCCTCGGGAGAATAAATATGCTAAAGTTTCGTTAAAGTAAGATGATATTCAAAACATATACATTATTTTATTAACAGAGGTACATCATGACATTATTTAGAATTTAAATGATAGTTACGTTTCAAATTACAGATATCTCTCAAGGGATTACGTAATTATCATCGAAATATTTTGTTCGTGAAATACGAGTTCATTTATAATATAATGGGAGGTAACTGACTCACATTTCTCTCATCTAGGCAGAAGAGTTATAAGGCAATTCATTTTAAGATACAGCTCAAAACTAATATAAACAGAATGATGTATTTTCATCTGATTTATTAATTATTTGGGCAGTGCATGTAAGCATCTTGACAGTAAAAATTTATGTAACAATTATTTCAACAAATATTGACAAATGTTTATTTTTATAGTACTGAAAAGCCAATGAATTAAAGATAGCAAGAATTGAGTTGATAAAGGATGCTCTTTGACAGGACAGATTCTTTAAGTTAACGGAAGCGTTCTTCAAGAATAGGTTGCCAAATATCGTCTAAAGCTGTCCATTATCCCTTTTATTTCGATAGAGTTGTGTTATGTGATTTCACACCTTCCTGTAAAACCGGGGTCGGCAACCTTTTAGCTGGGGCGTGCCATACCAATCTACCAATAGGACATAAGTAGGACCACACAGTAGGACATTTCTGAAACAATTTGATTCTTACGGCAATGTATGCAGAGTTATAGAAAACAAAGCTTATAGCATAGGCTTACATTTTAATACACACTAATTTTGCATCATTGAAAGATATTTCTTAGCATTAAAATAAACAGCATAAAATATAACTATTTCTTCAACAAAAATAAAAATAATTAAAATTGTACATAAATTATGCGTTTCTAAACATATTTATTAAAATAAGAGAAATATACAACATAAGATATAAATATTTCCCTTCAATATAGTAAAAAAAATTAAATACTCACCTATACATGCGCAACTCTACTTTCATTTAGCTAAATCAGGGGTATAATTTGTGACCTTCAGTTTGACAAGATTCTGAGCATTTAGTTGTTAAACAATTTCTTATCGGACTCGAAATGTTATTCTTATGAGGAAATATGTTTTACTTAGATATGTAGAACCAAAAGCGGATAGCAGGTAGGTGCAACTTTCTTTCTTCAAACAATTACATCTCTCCAGCTATGACATTCAATAATTTATAAAATAGCTGTAAGAGAAGTGTTCCTTAGAGCTGCAATCTTTAATAACCAAAATGGCTTCACATTTTTTCATTACAAATTTGTCAACTTCCATCCATTCAAAATCGGCAAATTTGTAGATTAGTGCAGAGTGCCACCGAGAATTGTACCGCGTGCCATATGTGGCACGCGTCCTATAGATTGCCGAACCCTGATCTAAAAGGTTCAGTGGTGCTTGATACTATTTATATCATATAATTTAATAGAAGTAGTTTATTTTCCTCTATTTTTTTTCTTTAAAAAGTGATGGTTAAACCAAATATTGTATAAATATTATCAAATAAATATAATTTCATAAGTTTAAATTCTTGATACTGCTTGTTTACTCTAAATAAATAGTACTATTTATGAATATTGCTTATTAAAGAATTTTCATTTAACGCATTTCATAATAATACTGAACTTATTTTCTATACAAAACCAATGAAATAACATTATTGTAAACAATTCCTCAGAAATTTTCAGTAATTTCGAAACAACTCGTTTGGTGCTCTGTAGAGACCCGAAAACTTAACCTAATGTGATCTGAAGGATCTTCAAGTTTGATAAAATGCCAGGTCATCGAGAATTGGGAATAAAAAATAATTACTTCCTTAGAAAATATTGTACTACGCTTGTATGCATTGTTTGCTAGAGAATACAACACAAAATAAATTGCTTAATTGATTTTAAACAAAGGAAATGTATGTATTTTATGAAGACATTGAACATTTACATCATGAAAATGAAAATTAATAAATACATAGTATGCAGTAACTTACCTGATGAGACATACCTCAGAAAAATACATTATAGAGGTATGAAGCTGTCTATAATAAAAACTAAAGAGCCGACTTTTCAAAAATTGGCTACTTTTTTTTAAAGAAATTCCTTGTTCTGTTGTCTTCCGTACTGCTTGTTGCGTTTTATGCTTCATCACGGGGAGGACGAAGGAACAGTAATTCCATTACCAAAGCACCTTGTTCTTCAAAATACTGAAGGGTTGTTTCGTCAGCCTGTAGCACATCCCTATGTAATACTTTAAGAGTTTGTAAGGTTTCCTCAACATTAATGTACTATACTTTTCCGGCACTTTTCATTAACCGTAACAGCAACACTAATTTCTGCATCGGACATAATGTCTAATTTTTCCGAGTTATCCTGACTTCAAGGTTATCGAATGCCGAGTTTTTGGGACTCCATTGTAATTTATAATCTTTGTAAATGAAACCATTATCTGTTTCATAGGATTTTAAGAGAAAATAATCATTTTACTTAAAATATTTAATTATAAAGAAAGCCTCTTTAGAAGCCTTGACATATTTAACGTGCATCGGCTCCATTTGTACGGCGAGTCTTCAGCGGTACTATGCTAGAACTCATGACACACAGGTCACTACTCAGTTACTTTGACCACTAAGCTACTGCGGTCCCACGAGTGCGTGCCCGTAACCATTAGGCTACAGTGGACACCGGAAAATCTAAAGAAAATTTTGTAATGATTTTAGCATAAGCAAAGCTGCAATACTGTTGGTACTATATTTCACGTCAGAAAATAAAGTACTTCGTAATCCTGTT
>BMAO01038853.1:0-77376 GCA_019973975.1 Trichonephila clavata | reverse complement strand
TTTTCACTAGCAGTACAGAGCAATCTAGAAAAGTTTCGTTTCTTTTCCCCATAAATGTAATTTAAAGGCAATATATATATATATATATATTCTGTGGGAGTTATATTAAAAATATTTGTTATGTGTGTGTGTATCCTGAAGTATTTTTTATTTAAATTATTTTTTTAAAAAACTCACTTTTCATTTTAATTAAAAAATTACTTTTTCCAAAGATATTTTTTTATAAAAATGATGAGTATTATTTAATATTTTGAACATTTCATTTAAAATATTCGGGTAATTATAAATAAAGACTAAAAAATATTTTTTTTATATTGGAGGGAAGAAACTGAGTTCAATATGAGCAAATTTTTTAACATTACTTTTAAAAAATTCATGAATGAGAAACCATCACCGCCCCCCAGAAAAATATTTACGATTATACCTAAGTTTCTAGCAAATAAACTGAGCAATTCACTTCTTCCGTTACATCTGCAATACAAATCATTTTCTCCCTTGTATATACTAGCCACTACAAATACATTTTATTTCATAGCATTCATTCTTAAACTCGCCACGCCCTTGTTGGCGAAAAATTAGCAGAGAGAGAGAGAGAGATATCCTCCACGAAAATAAACATAATTACAAAGCGGTTTTTACAGCTTCCTAAAGGCATTTTACTTAATCAAAAATCTCCCTTTCTACCCTCCCTACCCTAATGGTGATTGGCGGAATAGGTTATAACTTTAATCTTATTTTTATGTCCAAATGCTTTTAACCCGACACCTTTTTTGTTTTTTTTTGTTTTTTATTCTTCCTTCACCTGATAATAGCAGGAACCAAAATATTTTCATAGCATACCAAAAGCAATAAAAACCCATTGGTCCATTGTGGACAGCCGACATAATTCTTTCGAGACCGGGATACATATATAGACAATACATGAAACCAGTCCTATCCTCAACTATTAAATCAAAAATATAAAAAAAAGGAAAGGAACCCTCAAAAGAAAAACTTTTTGGAGTAGACCCCACCCACCAGCTTCCACACGCCCCTTCTATGATAGCAGAAACATAATGAGATTTTGTAGGCCCTAATGCCTCGAAAGGTAGCCGACAAATTATAGGTTGCAGAGATGACTGCTCGTGGTTGTCGAATTGCAGACTTTACGATTTCGGGCGGTCGTGGTCACGTGATGGAATACAGCACCACCGATTCATACACCTTTTGGATTTCATCGTAGATGACTAATTGAAGAGTCATCATTACTTACACCGAAAACTCGTTAAGTAATATTAATCCGTAAATATGTATAGCGGAGTTTAGAACCAGCCTTTTCTCTGAGTGATTTTCATCTGAGGTATTATACTCGTGATAGATCGAGGACAGGATTCAGAGTGAATTATTATAATGCACGTAATTGGGGAAGAATTTATCATGTTCAAAAAAAAAAAGGTATTGTGAGAAAGGTTTGAATTGAAAATAGATTTATGTGTATATAAATAGATGAATGAGGCCGTCTCAAAACAATAAATAAGTGCCTTCACTTTCGAGATTACCGTGATAGTTAGATTTTTTTTTCCTTGAGCAGAGTTCTGGGATAGAGAAACCGTTTTATTCGTCATTAACAACAATCATAACTAATGCGTTTTGGAAAAACGGTGTAGGAATTCATTTCAGAATTGTAATGAATGAAACCCCAATTGTTGGAATGAATTCTGTAACAATTATTGAATTTCTTTTCACGGCGCATTTTTTGCTACATTGTTAATACTTGCTCTTTTCTAAGAACCACAGCATTATTTTCCATAATAACCACAGCACTTTTATTCGACTCAATCGTAGCTCAAAAATTAAGGCTTTTTCAAAAGCGTTTAAAAAATTGTTTATAATTAATGTAAGCGCAAAATATGTTTAAAATAGATACTTACATACATACATAATGATAATAATGAAAGAAATGAGCAGAACATTCTGTAAATAAGATTAAAGTGGGCAAACAATTATACTTATTTTCAGAATTAGTTTATATATAAAAGAAACTCTCTCTCTCTATTATTTGATTGAGATGGCTGCAATAAGTGTAAAAGAAAACTATTATAGTTAAGCTGTTTCTATCTATAGAGCAAAAAATGACTTTAAAATTAATATAAAAATATGCCCTTTTAGATAATAAAGGTACTAATTTTCTTAATGTGAAATAATTCCAAGGGGCATACGTTTTCAGGTTGACAAAATCGTGTTCTAAATAGATTCTAATAGCTCTAATAGTTCTAATTTCGATTCTTGTCTTAAAATCTGATTTGAGTAAGCACTTTTAATGACTATTAAGAAATAACTCTCTACGTAGTTTATAAATGAAAAGAACTATTCAGAACAAACAATTTAACTCAGTAGAACTTAAGTAGATGTTTAGGCCTTAATACACTCCCATAAATATTCAATACACATACATATATAATCAAAGTCTGACGTAAAACTCGCATAAAGATTTTAAAATGTAAAAATTACAAAATGCCAGATTTCAGTTCTGACCTTAGGCGGAAGAACAAGTATGTACTTAAGCTTTCAAAAAAGTTCTGACAAATTACATGTGAATTCTAATAAACTCTAGGATATTCCAGAATTGTCTAATTTTACAATTTTACATCAATGAGTAGGTAAAGCACCAAATAAAAATATAGAAACATTCAAATAAATTTAAAAGCTATTTTTTACTATAATTATATATTTAAGTTAACTCTCCCATTAAATACCCTTTTTGTGAGGTTTAGATTTATATATTCTTAATAAAATCCTATTATGTAAAAGCACAATGGGCACAATTTTTAGTAGAGTTATTCACCACATACATATTTAACGAGTGTGCATAACGAAAGATGTTCAATATCAAGTTTTGAAAAAGCCTAGAATAATGATCAGAATATATTTTAGGTGCTAAAATCGTGTTAGACTTCTTTAAATATTATATTGTATTTTAATATGCTGAAAATCGATTTCAAGTGATTATTGATTGATTTTGTATTTCCAAAAAACTTCATAAAGTCTCTTTTCCAGCGTAAAATTTTACTTGATTACTTTTAGTTTGATTTGAAATATTATAAACAAATTGTAGAAATTAAAGATAGTCAAATGAAAAATGTTATTTGTTAACTTTCATGAAGAAAATATGTTTCCCTGTTTGTTCACCATCTCTGCTTTAAAAATTCTTTCAAGCCCAAAATAATCTATAACCGTATTTGATTTTGACATTCATACAAAGACGTAAATATTGTGGAAATTCAGCATTTACGATGAAACATTTTTCATAAAAGGAAATATTAAAACGAAAGATAACAGATTAAAGCGTTATAAATTCTCCCAACAAAATTTTTAATGAATAAAAGATTTTTCTTAAATAAACTGTTTCTTGATATAAATATAAATGAAAATACGTATACTCTGACATAATTAACATTGCATTTTAATTCTTTATTATTAATTTTAATAGATTTCAAGAACCTTGTAACACAATTCTCACAACCACATTTCAGTAGCAACAACTAAACGTTTGTTATTTTAAAGTCTAAGAAATAAAGACCCTGAACTGGGATTTTTGTAAGCCTCAAAATTTATCTTTTTGTCGGAGTGAAGAATAGTCGCAACCGGATGCTAAAATAATTACCCTACTGACCTGTCCTAACGAAATTAAGAATTTTATTTTACCATATTCTCTTCTGAAAAGTGCGATCGAGTTTTAGAAATAATTTCAGTTTTACAGCTTGCAACTACGATTGTTTGAAAAATAAATAGGTGAATGATGTTTTGAGTATACATACACACATATTTTTATGGTGGTCGCATTTTAAAATAAAAGAAAAAGATAATCCGCGATTCGTTTAGTGTTGCCAAAATAAAAATGATTCTGCTTCGAAATCGTTCTTGCCCTATATTCTTTTCTTTTTAAATGTTTTTTTTCTCATAAAAGAAATAAATTGTTCCCTTCAATGCTGCTATTTAGTTTAATTCGGTAGCTTTGTTACTTTTTTCATAATAGATTTAGTATCTGTGTCAGATGATTATAAACAGAAGCATTTGTTTGGAAATGGTCTTAAAAACTTTTTGTGGCTTTGTGATTTGTTGTGAATCAAAGTCCAAAAAAAAAAATCTTTAGAAATTTTTTACTGTTATCATCAGTCAGTTTCAGAGCGATTAATGAAATAAATGCAGGTGTTTTAAAAGTAAATTTAATTTTTATTTTTTCCTTTGTCTATTTTCTTTCTTATAATTTGTTGGCCAAAAATAAATGCAGACTGTGTGAAAAAAATATACTCCAAGTTTAATGTAATAGAATAGTGACTAAGAAAAAGTCACAGCAAAAATCAATACTTTTATCATTTAAGTTATAGAGAAATATAATAGTCGTCAATAATATTAACACTTTAAATTAGATTTACGCTTCATATTGTTATGTATTTATAATAAAATATGAGTCCTATTATATTTTCATTCGATTTAAAAAAAATAAGCTTAAAAATATATAAATAAAAAAAAAACAATTTTTATTTTTCCAAAAACTGTAAGACTGTTTTATTTCGTAACAAAACAGAAAATGATAGAAAAATGTTCTTAAATAAATCTGATGAAAAATTATAATGTAAAGCAAAAATATTTTCCTTAAGAAAGCATTTTAAGAAACCTCAATAAATTTACAAAAAACTATTTTATATATTGCAATATACATAGATTTTTTCCATGGGTAATTTTTATACATTGTTTGGATAGCATTTAATGTAAGTAATATATACGTTTGTTATATAGTGCTCGGTTTTTTTTCCATATATTTGTCATAGCTTCATTATATTCATATTTGAAAAATTATAAGTGTTAATGAGAATGTATGCTTTATTTCAATTTATAATAAAGCATACAAAAAAAACAAAGTTTGGAAGCGAAGAAAATTAAAATAAGTGAGACCTATAGAAATTATTAATTAAAAATAAAGAAATTAAAATATTATGAAAAATATAGCAAAGCTGAGAAGCATATATACAATGTTAAATAAAATATAAATAATTTTGCAAAAAGTAATGATGAAAGATATCAGATTCAGTAAAATAGCAATAAAATAGACTATAATGTAAAATATTACTATATAACACATATGCCAGAAATTTTTTTCAAAGAAAAAAAAATTAGTATAATCGACCCACATAAAATTCCAAAATCAACGTTTTGTTTTGAATTTTTTTTCATGGAGTGAAATTTTATTACAAATTTAAAATTGATTTTTTTAAATTTTCATAATTCTTCCTTTCTTTAACGTGTTTTGAAACAACCATCAAGCTGATATTGAGCGTATTAGACATAACGGAATCCAACTAATATATATATTTTATGTTTTTTTATTATCTTCTTAATATCTGCTTCATAAGATATTCCTATATGGTAAAAAGTTAGTTAGTTGAAACTATTTAAAAGTAAAATTATTTTATCATGAATATCTGAAAAGAAATATTACAATAAAATATAATTTAAATATATGTCCTCATAATGAAAAAAGGATTCAATATATAATATGAAGCGTATTTAATGATTAATTTCACTAATTTTTACAATCATTTGTGAAATACTCACTGTTGTCTATTATACAATCTATGCCATATATGCGAAGCACCAAGATGAAGTTATCCGAATCAGACAAGAATTGGTATCTGTGATGTGCATATATTGAAAATAAAACGCTAACAGTATCATAGGAATCAAATGATTGATTCAGGAAATACAACTACAAGAGCAAACAGATCAATATTGGTAAGCCCACCTCTGGTCGTCCATTTTTGGCTTAAGCGCAAGTGGTTATTTGGCTCTTCATTAATTGATAAATTTGGTATCTTCCAAGCGAATTCCTTCCATCCACTTTTCAAAAGGCAAGTTAGATAGGCGTGATCCAGAGACAGCCGAAGTCACTCCTCAGAACCATCCTATACCTGATGGTTCATAGGCTGTGGAGCGGAAGACATTAAATATCTTGACTGTCTCGATTATCAAGATACTCATTTGATTATCCCGTTGCTGTTCTGGACATCTTCATACTCGTCTTCACTGGTCATCAGAGCTCAGTTTACTACGGGACTCATTTCAAAAAACAATTCTACTCAGGTCTACGCGATTCCAGATCGAATGCGCCAGGTACCAACTTGATGGGCTTGTCAGCGTGCATTGGTGAAGGGTAGTCGGCACACATTGACTTCTGTAACCACAATTTCTGTTCCCTCAGACCCCTGTCACTGGTCACTGCAGCCACTGTTGTTTGGCCAAGGTGGCTTGGTGGTCAAAGTCACACAGTACTGAACCCAGAACAGTTGAAGACCCACCGTGCAAATGAGACAGCTGCAAATCAAATATGTCGAGGCTAAGACGTCCTCCCGTTAGTGTGATGTGAAAGTTAGAAGGGGGTGGGACTCAGATGTCGCCCTCATTATTTGACCATGGTTCAAAATTAAGAGGTCCGTCGCTAATAGCCCTGTAGTGCGACATAAATATAACTCTCACTCACTCATTCATTCCCAGTCACTGTTGTGAAGATTACACGTTGGATCATTTATTAGGAAGGACGCTTTGGGGACTGTGAGTTTAGATCACACAACTATCCCATCCTCGCGTTCTGCCGCTGTTGATAGTCAAAATATTGCCTTGGTGCTCTGTACAGCCAGGGTCCATCAGCATAATATAATGGTAGCATTTCTTCGACCTAAATGTTGATCGATACTACCACCTTGATTCTTTTAGTCTAATTGCACATTTCATCTCTCAAATGCTGACATCTGCTTGTATTGTTGGGGGATCTATCTGTGAGGCATTAGTGCTGTCCGAATGAATGCTATTCGTATAGAAATTATGCCTTAAGCTTTAGAAGGCTCGCTGTTTTATACATTAGCCAGATGCTCGAATGTAATATATTGGAACTCCAGCTAGTCAGTTATTTACGGCCAAAAGTGAATCATATTTGTACATTTTTATTGTAAGGTTCATGTACAATTTCGTCCTATTTGCATAACTTCTTGTTTTTATGTTTTATCATTTTTTATGTTATAGAATGTATTTCTAGGGTAATACTTAACTATGCATTATTATAAATCCGATTAGAACGTAGCGCAGTACATTTTCCAGAAGTAAATAAGACTTAATATAGTCAAAACTTTTCACAGTTTCTTCAATTATTGTTTGCTCTCTCTTTCTGTGTATACACATGTAGGTGCGTCTCTCTCTCTCATTAGTTCCTACTAGTTTCAACTACTTCTTTTTGGCAGTAAATGGAGCAGAAATGAAAATTCGCTATAACTATTTTTACAAACTGAGGTTTAGTTTAAAACAAAAGAAAACGGAACAGTATATAAAAAAACATTAAAATTAAATAATATTTCAGGAGGAAATCTCAGTGTGACAAAGTTCTAAAGTAATTTTTTCTCGTTAATTTAAAATAAATATTTCATTCTGTTCTGCTCTCCATTATAAGTTTTATATTCATAATAAAATCGATAAAGCAGCAATGTAAGAGAACAACTGAGTGTAGTTATATATTTTAAAAAAAATTTGTTTCTACAAACAAAATTTCACGAGAAAGACTTTCTCTCTCAAAAAAATATGCAATTAGAATTATCAATTTCTCTCAATAAGTATTAGGTTGGTAGTGATTATTCAAAATGTCCAGTGATATTTGGCTATTTTGTAGAACAGTTTTGAGTTATATATTATGATTAGATTTGCTTAAAGCCTATTTAAGAGCATATTTCATTTTAGCACACATTGTTTATCTTACTACTTTAGCTAAATTTTTGACGAATGTCAATATATACTTGTATATGTAATTTCGAGTAAAATTATACATCAGAAATTAGTGTCTTAAGCATAGCATAGATTTAAGAGCTAAAAAATTGCTCGAATTCTGCATTCAAAGAAACAACACGAATTCGTAAGCAAAGGGGTACATTTACTTAGAAAAAATTCCTCTGAGAAAGTAATATTTTACATTTGTAAATTTAGGGGTAAGGGAGATAATGCGATATTTATTGCTTTGCATGATAATAAAGCAAGCATTGTTTGTAAAACGATTACTTATTTGCATAATGGTATTTCCTTGTTTATTCTTTAACAATATTTTCCAAGTCATGTCCGCCACGTCTCTAATTTGCAAAATGCTTGTTTATGCATTTTTAACTCGAAAAAGAATAAATCTGTTTCACAAAAAAAGAAAAGAAAACAATGGTTATTACACGCAAATTAGCATAATTTGAAAGGAAAACTAAGTTATTTTTATTGTAAGGAAAGCTTATACGTAACCGTAAAAAAAAAAACAAGCACTTTAAAGTACCCTATCAATTACTTTCTAAGTATTGCTAGGTAAACAAATCTGTTCATCGATTAAGTTTCTGAGCGAAAGTAAACGTGACCGCAAACAATTATGCTAAGTTAGCGACAAACAAGTGAAACTAATTTGCAGCAATGATTATAACTCTTACAACAATCTTGTTATTTATTTTGTGAACTAAAAAATACTATTCGTGTGAAGCGAAAATAAGTGCTTGGGAACTAAATGAGAATATTGATAATTTCCGTGTGTCTAACTTTTCAGGAACTCAATAGGAATAATTTCGGCATCATTTATGTAACATTTTGAACATTAGTACTATCAGAAAGTCAAGTAAAATATGAAGTCAGCCATCATTATGTAATAGTGAGTTATTCAAGTAATTTGCATCTTGAACACAAGTATAGATTTTCATTGGATTGAATATTATTATATAAAATATTTCTGTCCAAATATTTTTTTCAATCTTTTCCATCTGATGTTTTGTTTAGTTCATTGTAAGATATTGAGTTCTATATTTTTTTCGTGCTGAAAGGGAAGGTATTAAATACACGAAATAACGATAGATGACATATTTCTTATTTATACATGTCAAGAAATTGCAAGAAAAATTCTTCCAAAAAACTTTTATTTTCTTTTGATTGATAGCAATGCGAAGCATTTTCTTGTACCAAAAATAAATTTATATCAATTTTGAGATGAAAAAAGAAGGAAAAATGAAATTTCAAAACTTCCTACGCTAAATTTGTGCATTTTTTTTCTAAAAAATTTTTTTGTATTTTAATGAAAAATCCATAAATTTTACAATTAATACTAACTAGCAGTTTTTAAATTTTTTTCACAATTTTTTCGTTTTTTATGTATACCCATGTTATAAAATCACACTTAAACATTCTTAAAATTAAACATTCTGATTTTAAATAATTTCCTTTTGCGATTAACATTAAAACATCAATTTTTAATACACTCAAAATATCTTTAAAAAGCACAAAAACTATAACTGTAAAAAAAAGATATTTACTATTATACTATGAATCCAAAATCACTTCCAAAAAATATCATCCAAAACGTCTTCTAAAAACATACTGTCGATCTTATGTATATTTCCACCTCTATTAATCACACAATTTATATAATCCCAAAACACAAATCCATAATTCAAAGAGTTAAAATCCGATGCAACACTTTCATTTTTACCAACAGAAATCCTTCCTCCTCCCTTACATTTCCATCCTAAATAATCTCTCAACACACGCTTTTCACCTCCTCTACTAATTTATCACCCCTAAAAATCCCTAATTTTCCTATGACACTGATGAAAATACCGTTTACAGGGGTTCAAGCACAATCTTTTTTTTCTTCCACCTTCCCCTTCTAAAGCTCAGCCAAAACACAACAGATAAGTTATTACATAATCAGCGAGTCTGCATTTTCACGCGCTGTACTCTCACGTCAATTGATTTATGGTGTTATGATGTCACGTGTTCAACACTGTAAGTCGTGCATGTAACTCCTGGACACTCTTGAGTGATGCCTTGATATATGATGCTCAGGCCATGTTACGGTTCTCCCCATATTTTGCTAAGATAAAGTGATCCAAGTTAATTTTTGTTCGAAATCAGCTTTATTAAGCTGCTATGCTAAAATGCTTCCTAGTGATTATTCTTCGTTGGATGAATAAAATATGTCATTGGTATCAAATTTTTGGTTTTGAATAGGTAATGTGTGCTGAGTAATTGGAATTCTCTCTGTCTGCCTGTCCCTTGTGAGGGTTATTTGGATAAGTATTTCAGATTCTTCTTGTCACGTTTAAAGTGTTGATGTGATTAAGAGATAATGTCAAATTCATATGAAACTATTTGTTATTAGGTCATCAACATTAGTAATGTTTATTTGTATTACAAATAAAGTTTTTAGTTTTCAGTACATATAAGTAGTATTCATTTTAACAGCATTTATAATACATTAGCTATTTCTTCATTCCTAAAATCAAAGAAAAAGCCGTTCGACAAATAGGAATTTGTAAGGCTCTATAAAAAAAGGAGTTATCTTAAAAAGTACTTAAGGGTTTTTTTCTAAATTGATTACATTTATATGCATGTTTTAAAAAATAGAGCCAGTTTCAAACACAACTACTAGATATCGATATAACTATTTTCACAAGAGAATTTGATGCAGTCAATAAATATTCCAAGAACTGCCAATATCACATATTGCACTTTTCTTCAGTATGTTGCAATATAAACAAAAAATATCTTATTAAAAATAAATTTTCTTGCAAAGATTTGAAGGGAAAATATGCATTATAAGTGATGAATTTTTTAAAATTTTCAATTTTAATTCCTACAGCTTTCGAGAATATTTCTAAGCATACATTTGTAAATTACTGTCAATTGTGGATTTTGGCGTTTGACTTAAAAGGTACTTTAAAAAAATCATTACATGTTAATTATTTTAATTAGAACACTTGCATATGAAAACTGTACTGTGTAAATTTTAAATAAAACAAATGTTCTTTTGTAATCTATTCATAATTACAAAATAGATAACATAACTTTTGAGATATGTTTAAAAGCGCCTTCATACAATATATCAAGATACGTTAAGAGTACAAAAATGCATTTCATAACTAATGCTATCCTCTAATTTTTAAAATTATACCACATAATGCGAAAATCTTGAAGCTCAATTAGATTTTTCGAGTAGAATCCTCCACCTATTATTCCTCGAAATAATCTTTTATAGAATTACGTGTAGAGCTCATAAAACAATTTTAAACTAGCAATCTTAACGGTTTGACTATCTTGGTTCCTGCTGAAAGATAGATTTTAGAGATAGTGAAAAGTATATACAAAATAGGTATTAGGTTGTTAATTGCTATTTACTAACGCAATTCTCTTGAAAAATGTACTGTATCATATTTAATTGATTCGTTAATTTATTCGAGAAGAGAATTCTTAAAAATATCAAATTCTTGTAATTCACCTGCTTTTAACTTGAATCTTGATAGTCCAATGGATGAAAAAAGATTTGAAGTTGATCATGATTCCACTAAATACTCGTAAAGTAGAGTTATGGAAAGAGGCAAAAATAAGTCTCCAAGTTCTTCCCTGAAGTGCCGGAGAAATTCAAAGTGTGTGAAATACCTGCTTTATTGGCATCTTAACTATTTAATTGGGGCTCAGAATTACGGTCCGTTGTCACCAGTCTTTTTTACATATTCTACAGGAAGATTCATTCTATCAAGATTTTCAAAATTTCAGCAAATTTTATAGATAATAAAGTATTTTGTTTTTCTTATTTAAAATTTTTAAAGTATTTCAGAAAAGTTTGGAAAATGCATTTAGAGATTTATTTCTGACTTAAAGAGTTTCAAGGCTTTGAAAGTGTCTAAATGAAGAATGAAGTAATGTTTCAGCATTAATTTATATACTTAATTTTCATTTATAATTATTTTATTTACAGTATAACTGTTAATATTTTTAGAAGTGTCTTTGGTTAAGCAAGCATACTAACAGTAATTATTCCAAATATCGCATTGATAACATCTTTTCTAAAGCCTTTACGTTTTTCAAAATTATGGTATTATACTAACACTATACTCACATTCGCAATACCATAAGTCGCATGGATTTCTTCAATACTTCACATCATTTATAAATAATGGATTTGCTTTAACTTTTTGACTCTTCTTTCAAATTAAAACTATAATCTAAAATGCTAAAAAAGGAAACTTTTAATTAGGATTTAATTAGGTTCACGAACCGTACATGTTAAGCTATTGGTGTTTCTGCCCACGTAAATTTTCATTAGCCATATAGCGGTAACGACACACAATTGGATGTATTACTATCCAAAAATCGACAACGTGAAAACTGTTGTAAAATTAGGCTTGTCGTGCCCCTGTCCTATCTTGGACTGGGTTCACATTGCCCGGTGCGTCTCTAGGTGTGGAAGGAAACATATTATTAACAACACACAAATACAATTAACAAGTCACACTACAAGTAGAAACCCTGGAGTGATTATTCAATTCTCTAGATTAATCCTGATACTCAAATCTAACATTCAATTATAACCTTCAAATCTAATATTCCCTACTAAGTAATCTCAGCTATCAGAATTGACAAAGGAGACGAACCCTTACTAACGTCAGGTCGGTACTAACTCTAATCCCTTTGATCACTTCAATGATTAACAATATCAAATACTATCTAATACGCGCTAAGCTCGCTGGAGAGATCCGTAGACGATACTTACAACTAGTTTGGCAAATCCTTCTCCTCTCTTTCTTACTAAATCTAGACTTTATATAGTCGAACTCATTAGCATATCACTATCTCGTGTTTTTCCCTAGGAGGCTGTGAAATAGAATAATTGCTGGCCCCAAAGTTACCCAAGAGGATTAATGGAAGATTGACGCGGATAGACCCATCACAGGCTTAACATTCAATGGATCCAATCAATTTATCCATCTGTATTCGATTGAAATAAAAATTCAAATTAACGACAATTTTGATGATTTTGTTGTTTAGGCTACAATGGTCAAGTATTTTAGAGACGTTTAGAGAAGAAGTATTAGTGAAGAAAAGAAGAAGAAAGAAGTTAAAAGAAAAGAATTAGAAAAGAAGTAGTATAAATAATTGAATAAAGTATCATGTACTTAAGAGACTTTCAAATAGTTGAAAATATCTTGAATAAGGAGTTTTGAAAACACTATATTTTCAGAATTTATTTCCCTTTCTGATATTTTGCTCCATTACCACATGTTTTCTCCGTTCTAGTCTTTGAATCATTATAATCCCAGATACTTTCACGCAGTTTATACTGTTTAAATATTTTTAAAGAGATCAGAAAAGTTTCTTATTTGTTTCTTTCTCGGAACTATTCAAAGCTTATTACTTCGCATCTTAGGGGTTGCTCTCGTTATAAAAATTACGAAATCCATCATTAATTATCCTCTTGTTAATTTGAAGTGCAATTTTAATTGACAACATAAAACATAAAATTTAATGTTCTCTTGCGTGTCATACTTAGGAAACAACTGCACCATTTTTATGATATAGTTTTAGTGCAGCTGGAATTTTGATTCACATTAAAAAATCTATAACTTTCTATTTTTTCTCTAGACTTTTCCTAAGAAATAAATATGTATTATCAATCATATGCTTACTTTCTAAGTTTATAGATCAATTCTTATTCCTTAACAAATATTATTAGTATTAAAATAAGTACTTATACAAATTAACAAAAATGGTTTCTTTTTTTTTTTCATTATAGATATTATTCTACTGTATTAAATCAGTAAGAAAATAAGTGCAAATCCAGTTATTTATTTTACTCCTTTGCAATACATAGCAATCAAGTATTTAAAACAAGTATTCGAAATTAAAGATTGACTTCTGATTTTGTTTGAAAACTAGCTATATAATTATGTAGATTGTATAAGAAATGACTCATTGTCCCAATGAAATTAAAATAAGTTGTTAATATCAAGTAGATATTAATTCATATTTCTGTAATTATCTTAAAAGAAATGAAAATGAAAAAATGTACCACGACCAGTTTTCAAGCTGCTATTCTTACGTAGAAATTAAAATGTTATTTTAATTTATAAAATATGATGGACATGAGAAATCTGAATATGAAGTATGAATATAAAAGATAATAAAAATTATTTAAGAAAAGAATGAAAAAATTGAAATCTTAGACACATTTTTTCTGTATAATTCAAGTTTTAAATATTATATTATGAATACAAGTATGACTGCGTTTATGATAAAATATTTTTCTGCATTTCGCTTAAAATGAAATAATTGTAACTTTAATTAGCTTTTAATTCGAAAATATGAACTCATAGTGATGATTAAAAACAAACTATATTAAAATGAGAACACGAATGCAAATTAAAAGTAAACTTAAAAGTTTTACATTTTTTTTATTATAAATATAAATTCAGTTTTTGGAATTTAAATTAAACAAAAGAATCCTATTCATTTTGAGACAAATTAATAATAAAATCTTTTTTTAAGTAAGTTTAATTTTCAAAAAAATTGTATCGAATGTCCCAATACATAAACTGAACCCACTAATAGAGGTTTTCAATAATATTTTTTAAAAGAATATAAAAAGCAAAATTGAAATTAAAAGAAAAACGATGCTATAATACGTTTTACCATTTAAACTACAGAGGTAATAATTATACTACAATACAAAAATGATTATGATTCTTTCCTTAATTATTTAAAAACCGTGTGGTTGTGTTCAAAGCTAGATTTAAGAGCAATGAAAACAAATAAAAAGCCGGCCCTTGAAGGCGACAAATTTAATAGTACAAATTTAAACCATCCTGTATTGATAACAAAATAATTTGAAAAATCATTATGTATTAAAAATTATTATATAAATAAGCTTTTCCTTAATATTATAATTCTTTTAATCGGCATAGCAAGATAAACAAGTAATAAAATATCAACTACTCTTGAATTATAATATGATGTTAGAGAAAACAAATATTTATAATTAAAATAACGTTTGCTTGGTGGCTTAAGGGTAGCGTTCCCGCTTCATAAGCCCAAAGTAGCGGGTTCGATCCCGGTTGGAGTCTATACATTTTCATGATGCAAAAATAGTAGACACTCATGCCATATGATTATGTGTCATATAAAAAATCCATTGAATATCAATTTGACTCTGGTACTCTCGGCAAAATTAAATCATCGCAATATTTAGCATCCGACGCGAGAGCTTGAATTAACATTAATTCAAGTGTCAAAATTGGACAAAGAGAGCCACCACTAGATGATTTTCACATTAGGGAACTTGCCACAACTGCAAAAGCTTAGTTGAAAAATATGTTGTCACACAATTAAAAAATAAATAACTGGATAGGTACTCTAAAATTGTGAGGCTCTTACAATTAATTTAAAATAATGCTTCATATATCTCGCTCTTAACATTTCCACCTACTTTCCATTCAAAACAAAGAAAAACTAAATGTAGTATCTATTAGAAATATTAACAAAACAAACCTTTGTATTCAAATTCAGAAGAAAAGTAAATAACTGAAAAAACAATGAATATTTGTCGTTTACAATTTACTTGTTGAATGCTAATGTGAATGGTCTTTTTTATAAGAATGCACAACACACACACGCAACATGCTTCATTACATTCTTATAAAATTATTCTTCAGATCTCTTCAATTCTTATCTAAATGTATCTAAATTATCAAAAATTAGCGTGTCTTTCTGTATGTAAAAATTACTCTATTTTGCAGTTGATTTAAATGGTGTTTGAAATTGTTAAAAATTTAATGCAATTTTACGGGCAATGGTCATTGTTAAACGATCATAAAAGGATGACAAGTACTGATGATTCGCAGAAAGTTTATAACAATGAAGTTTCTCAGTTTAAAATACGCATTAACTTTGCTGGGTTTAAAGTACGCATTATGATAGAAACAAAATGCAATGGACCGAAAGAAAGAAAGAGGTAGTTAAAGTTTCAATTTTTTTTCCAGCGTCGTAATTATAAAGTCTATAAAAATCTTTCGTGTGCTTAGTTGTACTATAAGTTAATATCTTCATACAGCAAATAAATAAAGTTTATAGACACCATAATGTAATATCTTTGCAAAATGATTAAATACATAATTTCAGAAAAAAAAAAGACTTTTGTTAAATAATAATGTTCATTGGCATAAAGAAATCCCCATGAAATAAACCAGGACATTATTCTGTGATTCAAAATCATTAGTTGAAAATTTTCTTTAGCAAAAAATAAATGTACTGCAATTTAATGTTAAAAATATCACACTCACTTTCTAAGGAAATGGTTCAGCACATTTATTGCATCACGTATTAATTTCAAAATATACTTAAAGTATTGATTAAAATGTTTTTTTTTAAAAAAAGAAGAGTTTATGTAATATGTTAAAAACGATTTCGCAAACATTTTAACAAATAAATATACGCCAGATTTTTGTTATTAGATTATTTTTATTTTCGAAGAATTCCTAATATTCATTTTACATATAAGACTTTTTAAAAAATGTTATATTGTTTTCTAATTCGTAAATTTTGAAATAAGTTTCGTTATATTTCATTATAAGAAAATATTAGTATGCACTAATTTTCAACAAATGAATAAAATTAATAATATCTGACCTGTCAGGTATTTAACTATTAATACTTTCAACAGCTATTTTCAATATTTAACTATTAACTTTGTAATCTGAAGTTTTTTCAGCTTTTGAATTGTGAAATTCCAACAATGTAGAAACTTTAAAAAATTAAGCTCGTAAACTTTAAGTTTCTTGTAAATTTCTATAGAATAATTTATGTTTATTAATAATAAATTTATAAAAAAAATTAAGCATTCTAAGCATTTTATACACATCAAAGCATTATCTAAGCAATCATCACTTCATTTTAAAACTCCGTTTTTATATGATTTTTAATTATACCTTTATTTATTTACATTCATTTAAATGATACCAAAATATTTTTCCCTTTAAATGTTGCTAACCTTTAGCTAATATATTTTTGAAACGCAATATTTCCTAGTTTCATTAGATACAATAAAATATGACAAAATTTAAACATTTTAAACATATATTTTCAATTTAATCTATGATAATAATTATAATAATACTTTTAATTCAAAAAATTTTAATTTTCACTTTATAAAACGATTGAAAGGATTTTTATAGTGCATTTAATACTGTAATGGATAAATCGTAGTGCTTATAAATTATCTTTATAACGTTTTGTCTAAATATAATCAGCTTTTATAAGCATGTATTAATTTATGAAACAACTTATATAAAGAGAAAATAGCTTGAAATCTGTATAATGAAACAATCAATATCAAGAAATTTTACAGAGGAAAAGATCTTTAATTTATATTGTTTTATTTTTAATCAACAATACTAACTTTCAAATTCAAAATTTCCCCCAAGTATCCCTTTCCCTTCATTTGAATGTCAATCTAGCACGCTATTGCAAAATGACATTTCTCTAAGCAGAAGATATTTAAAAAAAAGATTAGATAACATTTTTTAAGACTTGGAATACATATGTAAAGACTGTATTTGTTTAAAAAATACGAATAAAAACCAAAGCTGTTGAAATAACTTTTCACCATTATAGTGAAACAGCCTTATAATTTTCGGAAAAGAGATAATGTTTTCATCTTTTGCTGATAGTATAAACAGCCGAATCAAAATGACAAGCTGAACGTTATCGTTTAATTTTCAAAGAACATGGCCAGTACATCTCAATCAGAGAGATCGCAACAGTTTATTGCCTCTGTGCACATATGTTTTATAATGCAAACATCTATCTAACATGGTAGAAAATTGTACTATAGAGTTTGGGATAAATTAAAATAAGGGAAAGTTTCTCCAAAAAAAAATTGGTTGTTTGAATATTATGTTTTTTTTTTTAATGCGTGTGGCATCAGTGGTGCTTGATCTAGTGCTTAATAGTGATATAGATCAAGAAATCGAAAATAAATGGCAAAAAAAGCGTATTACTGTACTAAAATATTTTATTGACTTAATGCATATTACAAGTTTTATAACGTGAATAAAATTGATACAAAAGACGAGTTGCTATAGAGATAAATAAAACTAAAAATATTTTGTAAAAAACAATACTGCCTTTCTAACTTAAACGTTGTTCTATTCAAGAAATAGTTCTAAATCATTGTTAATATAATTTAAGAAAATAAGTCAGTTTTGTTTAAAATACATGATGGCTTTTTACCTGAAAAGTAACATATTAATTGCTTTTTTTTAAATCAAAAGGAATCATTGCAATCGAAAGATTTCTTATTATTCGTAAATAATCTGTAAGCTATTTGATTTGAATATTTTTAATTTAAAAATGGACTGGAATAAAATGCTTAAAGAAAAAAAATTAGACTCTTTGTAAGAAAACATTTATTTTGCATTTAATTTTTTTTTACCAATCATAAATTCTCTAACTACAAACGAATAAACATAATTTAAAAGTGATTTCGCCTGTTCTATGTTTTTTTATTTTGAATTTCATTAATTTTTTTACTGTATTTAAATAATAAAATAAAATACTTTACATATTAATAAACACTTAGTTCTTGCTTTCTCTTACCTATGGCGACTTTTAAATGTTATTTTTAAAATTAAGAAGTAAAAAGAGATTATAAATTCACTTTCATTGATTTCATAAAAAAATATGTTTATAGCTATTTTAAAATAATGGTTATGTAATTACTCATGCATCTACCCAATTTCATTCATTTTACAGGATATAAATTCTATAACATCAATTGGAAATTTAAACCTTATGAACTTTGTGATACGTGAAAAAGTCTATGTATTAATATTCTGCAATCTTCTTTTGCTACAGATACATTTTAATCACTGAACTTTTCAATTCTGAATATGAAATTCTTCGTTATTTAAATGATTTTTTTTTCAGTATAATTCTAAATTTATATATATTTTCTCCTATAACTTCATTTTGAGTTTTAAGTTTACATCATAATTAAAAACACTTATTGAATTTATATCTACATTCATATAAAACAAAACAAAAAATAGGTAACTGAATTAGTTTTAATATATTCATATTTTATTTTCCAAATAATACTCTGTCTTCTTAAGGATCCATACATAGCGCAGTTTATTATAAATTATTTCTAGTAGAGTACACAAATATTAAAAGCTCTTACGAGAAAATTTTAAAATTCTTGTAGACGCTACTTAGATGAGCGAAATAGTGAAAAACAAACTTCATTTGTATAGTTTATTGAGATTTTGAAGATTCTTTGAAATCCTGACATTTTAAATAAAAAACTATATCTATTTTCTTTTTTTTTTAAATTGTTCTCTGTCTACTTTTATTAGAACAAAATGATATTTTAATATTTTTTGTGGAGTATTGACAACAATCGAAATTTAATCCCAATGATGAGTAAATAAATGTGATAAATATTTTTATGAAAAGGTTTTTAAAAAAATATATGTTCAAAAGACAAAAACATAAATCAAACACAGCATTGAAGAACTGTATTTGAAAAAAGTAGTCCCTAAGTTATTTTTTGGTACTTTTAAAAGTCTTCATAAAGTGTAAATTGTGACATAGAAAATGTGAAACTATGTTAATGGGGCTCATAGAAATTTTCTCAAAACTTGCAAATATAGTTACGTTTATAATTGAAAATAACAATTCTAAATTTGAATCTTAAGATAATAATTGGTCATTCAAAGCGTCTAAAAATTAATTTCAAAGATACTTCCCTATAGATTAAGGTGTTGAAACGGAACATTGGGTATATAAACTATTACCAATATTGAAATCATTTATCACTGGATGCTCAAAATTTTCCTCAACTGACACAAATTTTAAAAAAAATCCAAAAATTTCTTCAAGGGATTTTTGGACCGAGAGTTGAGAGTTAGAACCTTCAACACTTTCAGAAAAATAATCCTTTTCATACTTTCATTTTTATAATCTTTACTATTGGTAATATTGCTGTTCATTAACACGTAGCATAAAATCTTTGAAAACTCGTTGTTCTCAACTAATTTATTTTGAAATAGATTTCTTTACTCTATGAGCAATAATCAAATATTTTGAAATTCTTTTTCCTAGTTTTTTTTGTATATTTCCTTTATAAGGAAACTATTTGTTGGAGCAAAAAACATTGCAACTTGAAAAAGACGAGGAGCTTGGTTTTACGGAATAATCATCAAAAAATACATCGTTTTCTGCCAGTTTTGCATTAGTACAGTATCATGATTAAATTGTTTACAAAAATCTATCGCATATTAAACTTTCTTTGTTTTCTTAAAAATATTTTTCAAAATGTTAAGAATGTGCATCCATATATATACCCCCCTTCACTAAAAAATTTAAAAAATAAACTGATTTTCACAAGAATAATTTTTAAAACAAGACTTTTTATAAAAAAATATTTTTCCTATAATACAATAAATTTTACGTTAAAAAAATATTTGAATTAAAAATTTCTCAATTTTTATTTTAAACACACATTTCCCAATTCCTTTAATTTTACGCAGTACATGAATATTTTCATGGAATATTTACGCGAACACTTTCATTTATGAAATTTAGCATAACAGAATAGAACAATAGGAAAAAAAGATGCGATAAAATTGCCTCTCCAGAAGAAAATTCCACCCGAAAACTCTACATTTAATGGCATTTTTATTCCATTTATTATTTAATATTAGACGAATCACTCTTATTGGTACCCGAGAAACAAAACATAGACCGTCCCTAAAATAGCCCGCTCTAAAGTATAATGGATGATTTTGGAAGAGAATGCGCCTGTTATTACCTGTTTAATGACAGTAACACCTTAGCCAGTCAGATCCCGGCCTCTAATATCCCTAGCTGCCGCTTACCAAGCCGGCAATATCTAATATTGGTAATCAATGACAGTTAGTAAAAGGGATGCTTTCGGGGGGTGCTGGATTTTTGATAGGGGGATTGAAAATCACGTTACTCCCCTTTGTTGATTGCCTTCAGCTGCTAGCCGTGATGCTCGCGTGGAAAAGAATGAATCAGTGACGTCATAGGGCGGTGAAAGATCTGAAAAACAATGAAGTAGAAAGTAGAAGATCCTTTAACTTGATCCTCTTTGTAGATTGTTGTTTTAATAGATTAAAGATCGAATTATAAAGCTTAGAGTATATTTTTTAAACTTCGAAACTTGGGATCCTCTTCTTTAAGTCCGATCTGAAATGGATTCCATAAACTTTTAATTTGTGTCATTCAAAAAGTAGCAAATTGTTAAAACAGTTTTTTTTTTAAAAATACCTATTGAAAAAGAAAAGTTATCGGCAAACGGTATAGATTTTTTTTCATCGAGTTATTAAAGGAAGCTGTTCAAATTGCACTCCTATATGATAAGATAAGGATAGTAAAAAAAAGTAGTTCTAAATAAGAAAAATTTCTATGGAGTACGCCCACACTAGTAAAAAGAAAAGTTAGTTTTGATGCAGCCTACTAAAAAAAAAGGATTGTGAAATCATTCAAAAATTAATCTACAGTTTTAATATAAAATAAGAAATATACAAAATGGAAATTTCAATAATTTAAATTCTTAGCTTTTATGAAACTGAATTTCAAACTTAAAACATGGTGTAATTCAACCCGTCACGATGTATCTGTTTGATAAATTGCAAAATGTGTAGTTACTACGAGATGCATTTGTACAATTATTTCAAGGGTTTTGTAGAACTGACATTTTCTTAACATCATCCTTTCTATTTCATAATTAACAATAACCGAAATTAACTCTCCTTTACAAAAACCTAGTACATCACCCTTCCCTTTAAAAAATTCCATTCACAAAATAGTAGTACTTTTTCTCGACTCTAAAACTCCTTTAAGAGGCATAATATAGAAGATTAATTTTAAATTCAAAATCATTTTGCCATAAAACGTGATCGGTGATTAAAGTTTCGATTAAAATTTTTACACTATCTGCAAGCCGAATTAAACTGTTCATATTATGTATATTACTTAAATGAGTTGTGTCAGAAATCCTAGAACATTCTCAGAAAAGAATTAGAATTTATGTTTTTTTAATTAATCATTATTTTTCTAAAAATGGAGTATCAGAAACAAATATGTAAAAAAGGGCAGTTATTTTAATGCTATTCATCTATTTATTTTTACTTGTTAACCATACATCCCATATTTCTTATTTAGAGATAATAATAAAAATTACGGTTCCTTCTCTTAAACATTTATAAATTGTATACATCTGCAAGATTTTTTTTTAAATTCTGCAATGTCCAAATGGGGAATACAATGAGAAAGAAAACTACTGAGTGGGAATTTAAAAGTATTCCGCATTGTATAAACCATAACAACAAAAAAGAACTAAAGGTTTGCCCAGTAACTCTAATCTCTTCTTTGTCTAATCTAATTTCTTTTCAACGTTTAAATAATATTGTAAGCATATATACATAGCAGTAATGAATGAAGTGCATTTTTAGCACAAACTTTATCTGCATCAAGTAATAAATCGTAATTAATCTTTGTTCAAATAAGTAACGTTCTTTTTTTTAAAAAAATAATTACTTTTCTACTGAAATCGAATGATATATGTAGAGTTTTACTTGAGTGTATAAATGAACTCATAAATAATTTTCTGTAAGCCAATACCACATAACATTTGAAAAAAGGGATAAAATTCTTACGATGATTTGACGCGTGACAATTACGAAATATAATTAAATCAAACGTAAAAACAGGAACGTGAATGATCTTCAGAAGTTCTTGTTCACACATGATCGATGCCCCTTGTTCCTGTCTTGTAATCACCCGAAAAATCGGATTTACAAAAGAATATTGACTTTGCTTGAGATGTAATGAGCCAAATATGATGGATAGCGAGACGAAAGTTTTTTTCATTCTGTGTCATGAGTTAGCAGAAATCTATGAGTTTGTTTATATGCTGCACTTTTTGATTTGATCACGAAGGAACAAAAATTTAAGCGAAAGGCTCATTTAAATAGTAAAAGAATTATTGACTTTGATGGAATGGCCTAGTATAAAACATTTCCTATCCTTTTGCAATTTAAAATCTCCCGAAAAAAACTTTGGAACAGGAAAAATATTTAAAGAACTAAAGGTAATTCAATGAAATACTAATATATAAAAAAAATATTGGAAGATTTTCCCAGTAAAGAATATTACGTTTAAAATACGTCGCTTGAAAGCTATGGAACAAACAAAAAACATTGAAATTAAATTAATATTTAAAGCAATTTACATTTTTTCCATTTAAAGTAATTAAGAAATTACACCAGTTACTAGATTGAAAATGAATGTTTCATGCATTTTTCAAAAGTTTTTAAGTGATTGATTACGTTTGATACCGTAATTTTGAAAAAGTATGTAAATAAATATTTTTTTTATATTTAAATCAGTTGAATTAGAATACACAGGTAAAATTGGGCTTTTAGAATATTATTACAAGAAACAATTATTTAAATGCAATATTTTGGCAAAAAATAAAGAAATAATGAAGAAGAATCTCCTTTTTAGCACCCTTTTATAAGTATTATTTGTATGTAACAGAATCTTTAAACTCAATTTTTACCCACTTTAAAAAGTCAGATTAATTCGAAATTTTTCTCACTTGTCCAGGACCGATGACAATACAATAATTTAATATTTTTTTCCATTGTCCTGATCAGGATAGTCAGGATTAATGATTTCCTATTTTAAGATCCTATCCCGCATGTGGCAACTAATTTCAGATCCTATCCCGCATGTAGCTACTAACTTCAGATCCCATTTCCAGATTTGGTGACTAAAAGACTAAGTTACAGCTTAGTTCAATTAACTATAAACGCGTGTCTTTTAGTTTTGTGAACTATACTGTATTTTAAAAAAAGTTTCCAGATTAAAAGTATTTTTCCTATATATAGCTAAGACTTCTGTAGAGGAGTTTATCTAAAAAATTTTGAAAAATTCACATTTTCATAAATACGATTAAGTGAAACAATAACGGGTGTTTCTTGTTTAGTTTCTGAACTCTAATAAAATATGAAAAATCTAAATCGCATTAGTCAAAGATTGAGTCCTAGCTATACTCATATATAAGCAAAATATTATTATTATTATAGAAGCATTCTTCATAAAAAGGAAATTTTTTGAAAACAATTATTCTTTTTTCCATTTTTGTTCAAAAAATTGCATTTTTAAATTTTTTCTTGCAATAATATTCATAAACTCTGTTAATAATTCGTATACATGCTATTCTCTCTCTTCCTTCTCTCTCTATATATAATTCAATTGACACTAAACATCAGGCAACACTATCCAAGTATACACTTCTTCAAAATCAAGGTTCCGAATGTAGGTCACCTTAATAATTTATTTTACAATAAATAAATATTATATTTCACGTCAAAAAAACTTATATTGAACACCACGGAACATTATTACAAACAATTCGCTACACATTTTATTCGGTTTACTTCCGAAAAAAAAAGAATATGTTCCATGTTAAGAGAAGATGAAACTTTTCTATTTTCTGCAATTATCAAGATTTAATGGCTTGATGAAGTGGATATAAAACCACCGATCCACAACTGCAGATGGGAAAACGAAACATTCCTGAGAATAATTACAAAATATTTCTCATCAATCTAATAAATATTTTTGCCAAGCCTATTCAAATATTCGTTTGAACGGTTTGCGCTTGAATGCTATTCATGAAGATTAAAATAGTTCAGGCATAGAACCAGTATTTAATGCAAGAAATTAAGTACACTTCAAAAGTCATTAGCTCATTAAAAAGTGGAACAATGAAGAATTTTTTTTTAAAAAAAAATCTTTTTCCTTTTTTTTGAACTGAAAAACTGTGTTAGCTATAAAAAGTAATTTATTAAAAACCAAATAGTTATACTTAGAAATAAAATTTGTAGTAAAAGGATTGCAAAACAACTAAACCTCACTCGGTTCCAATGAACTTATATACCTATAAAACTTTCAGAAAAAAAAACAGAAGAAATTAACAAATCTCTTGGAATAGTTAATTTTTCATCACGTAAAATAAGTTCTTGCTGGTCAAAAGTTTTGAGTTTTTCTCACTATACCTTTATAAATTCGGAAAACTCATAAAACGGAGCGAAAAAAATAAAGAAATTAAAATATACTTAAGCAGAATTTAAAATAAAAAGTGAAGAAAATATGGAATTATGATGCAAATAAGAATAATCGTAACTTGTCTAAGAAAATATTGCGTGAAAAGTTTGTATATTGAAAAAAATGAAAGCAACTTCACGATTTTCTGTTAGAAACAAAATAGAAAAGTCTTAAGGGGTAATTTTTGCTCAGGCTTTTATTTTAAAAAATTGTTGCAAGGCTTGCGAAAAAAATTGGAGGAATTACATAATTAAAAACATTATGCCAAAGGACTGTTTCCTTAAGAAAAGAAAAGTATTCCATACCTTTTATGTATCCAAACATTTTACATTATTCACAATTATGCTGAAATAAATGATTAAGTAAAAACTTTCATTACTAATATTGTTTTAAATAAGTAATAGTTATTTGCTTTCCTTTAAAAATTGAATAAAACGTTTATGTATCCTACTTTATAAATACTATTTATTTTATTTTACTTTTCATTTCGGTTTTCTATATTGAAAAAAAAATTTAAAGCTTATATTAACATTTTTTCGTTCAGTTTTTTCATTGCTGCACGAATATCATAATTTACTCATTAAATGAATAATTTAATGTAAAGAAACAAGATAAGATTGCATTTGGTACGAAATATATGTCTGCAAGAAACATTATGTTGACTTATTTAGTGATTAATAACTATCCACGTTAAAGCTTTCTAACTTTTTATATCAACGCAAGCTGTTTTTTTTTTAATCTTTACTAATCTGTTTATTTAAAAGTATGATTTCACATTTGTTCATGTGAAGAAACTACCTAGTAGATTAAATTTATCAGGATCAAAGCAATTTCGGCTTACACTCGGTTGTGAAAAATACTGGAGATTATTAGTAAGAACACACATTTGAAAGAAACTAGAAATATCTAATTTATTAATTCAATTTCGATATTCTCAATTAAAGTCATACGTACAAAATTTTATAAAAACATAAATGTCTTTAAAATGAAAAAAGATTAATTTATTAAACATTAAACACTAAATTATTTTTTTAACTTTTAAAATACAGAAAGTAATTTATTTAAAAGTTCTAGTAAAGTTTCTAATAATCGTTCATGACATTTTAAGTTGTTTTAAATAGTTAAACAGAAAAAAGTTGAAATGGAAAATCCTCCTTGAACTAGATACTTAACGAAAAATATTTCAATTTATAAAATAAAATATAGCTTGGTACCGTGTCTTTGCAGATGTAAATAAAGTTCTCTTACATAAATTCAAATAAAACATTAAGTATGCATCAATATTTTATACTAATTTTTTAAATTAAATTTTTAAATTGCACATTAAATTCAGTCAGATAAGTGGTTTCTAAAATCTCTATCTTCCTTAATCTGCTATAAGTGTAACTTTTAAAACAGCTAAAATTCAATAATTGTTTTAAATATGCATGATCTTGGAACGTGTCCTTGCTTAATTTCGATAACTCAAAATTTTAATATCTGAAATTTCAATAATTTAAATTTTTGTAAAAAACAAAACTTTGAGCATTTAAATAGTTATTGCAGGGAAACATCCAGAAAAATTAATAATTTTTGCATCAAAAAATCAGAGAAATTAAATCATTTTTTGAAAATTCAAACAATTTTAACTATTAAGTTTTTTAACCAAAATGTAAAAAGTATGTACTAAGGGTAAAGCTTTATATGTTCTAATGCATATTTAATGTTCTCAAATATTAACCCCCCCCCCTTTATAAGGAATGCAATTCTAAATTTTTCTGATTTATGTCAGTGAAAAACATTGACTTATTAAAGCTAATTCATGTAATTTAGAAGAGGGACATTTTCTCATAATTTATCCAAAAATTGTGATGATAAATCTGAGTTTTTTAAAATCTTTTCTTTTATGCGTGTAATATATTTAGTTAACTGCTTTTAAATCATATAAGTAATTAAAAGTGTAATTGAGTTCCATGCTTTTTCAATATAACTTGATGTAAAGAGGTGTGTGGGAGAGTCACAATATTTCTTTAAACCTTTTACTAATAAAAATAATTGATCAACTGAAAAGTTTTGTAAATGTCTTGCTTAAAAACAAACTATTTCTTCAATACAAAAATCAAAGGGGAAAAAACAAACCAAAACTTATATAGTGTTATAAAGCCATTTATTTGACGGTCTATTTTCAAACAAATAATAATACATTTACATTCTTTTCGACTTTTATAAGCTAAATATTTACAACGGCTTATGTAACAGACAAAATTTACAACCATTAAAGTCCGCATGCGCTAGATTCAGTGAAACTTAGAAACAGTTTCATTTAAATAATGTCAAACTTTTTCGTCTACAGCAAAACACCAATAGAATCGATGAGAAGCCATTACCTTGTTGCAGACAGGGCGAAAAGTTGATTCTTCGCCGGTTTTAGGTCCGGAAACCACTGTTCAACAGTGCTAGTACAAAATTGCTCTTTCACTCACAAACATATTATAGGAAAATTCTACCAAGTTTTTTTATGAAGTTTAATCAATGATTTTCAACCTTATAAATAAATATTATACAAAACAACCAACACAGAAACACATAAAATAACCGTTTTAGGATGAAACATAAATACAAATAAATAAGAAACTTTGTGTGTGTTATAAACAGGAATCTTTATCTGAATCCTAAGATAGTAATACAATTCAGTGCCTTAAACCTTAAAATTCAAGCTTTTAGAATCTTGATTTCTGGTAACATTTTTGGGAAAAAAATTTTTTATGAAAATATAAAAATTTATTTTGTAATAGACGTTAATTTGTTTTGCAATTGACATATTTTTCAATAAAAGTTAAATATTTAATTAAAATTTATTGGTTTTATATACATGCATATATAAAGATGAGAGAGATAGTGTAGTTACTGTATAATCAAACATTTATTTCACTTTCTAAAACATATAAAGCAAACAAAACAACAAAGAAATTACATTAATGCCATCATTTTCAAACAATATATATATTACACTGAAAAAGCTGTTAGCAAAGAGAAAAAAATTACTTTAATGTTTTTTCAAATATTTTTTGAACTAAATTTTAAGCCTTGACAATAAACATTTTAAAATTAAAGCAAAACCTTGAGAAATTCTTTTTCGTAAAGTTAAATTCCAATCTAAAAACTAAAAAGCAAGAAATATAACTGTTATAGGCCAAAAAACTTAAGAACACAAATTTATTTATTTCTGTCAACATTTTTACACTTCGTTTTCTCAATAATACTAATAAGAAATTAAATGTTTATTTTTTAAAGAAAAAGTGAATGCACACACATGCACAAAACACTTATCAAAAAAAGTTTTACTATTAGGAAAAAAAGCTCATTTTTTTATTTTTAACAATTTTAAATTAATTACGTCTTTTGACCAGTGTTCAAAATTATGAGGTCAATCACCAATAACTCTTGTGTTACTTCAAGCGAGTTAGTGAGTATTAATGTCGCACTATTCAGATACTCGGGGGCTTTTGGCGACGGACCTCGTAATTTTGCACCATGGTCAAGTGACAAGGACGACTCCTGAGCTGGCACCTTCTGTTACTTCAAATATACCCTTAACACACAACCAATCAATCTAAGTTAGTCAAAAGGTTTCTTAAGTTAAAAAAAAGTACTTTTATTGAGAAGAAACAAATCATAAGTAGTTTCAAAACATCAGAAATTCTTATAAGCAGAATTAACAATTTGAAAAATGTTAAAAGAATTCTTCAGAAAGAGAGAGAGAGAGAGAAGACTAATATAAACTAATAGATCGATATAGCTATTTAATATTATATCTTAAAAATTAAGATCAATTTATATCCTACTGAAACTTAAGGCTGGTTGATCAAACTTAAAACACGATCTTAAAAATTAATAAGTTCTTAGAAATATAAACAGAAAGATATGCTTGTTAATAAAATTAATTGAATTTCTTATAAGTTATATATATAGCATTCAAGATCGACAATTTTTACATGAAACTATAAAATTATAGCTAAGTATTTTTCATTCAAATAATACGTGGGAGAAAAGTTACGATATATATAAGAGGATAAAAATACAATTAATAAGAATCATAAGAGATGGCATTTGAGTGTATGTGTGTATATACATTTAATCAATAAAAATATTGAAAACTGAAAATAAAATTGTACAATTATCTCACTTATGATGTCCTTTTAACAAATGTGAAAGAAATTAAGAATGTTAAGAAAACGAGTGTATGTTAATCTTTTAATCTTTTTTTATAAAATTCTTAATTTACTGATAGATCTGATTTTTGATTTTGAAAGAAAAGACAATAAAAATAAAAATTACAGCCCTCTATTTTTTTTTAAAAAAGTTGTCTCTTAGGATATGTGAAAATTCTTTGAAATTATTTAAAGAAAGAACTTATTAAAATAATTGCTTAGTTAAATTTAGCTCTAAATTATTGGAATTTTGTTCTTAATAATTAATAAAGTTTGAGTGAGTAAATTTTAAGCATTTGATGCTGTAAAAAAATATTTCAATTTCAATTGCTTGAAATTAGTTTCAAATTTAAAAACAGCCTGAAAAATTATAAATGTATCGAATCAAAAATAAGTTTTAAGCAAATTTTAACTTTTCTAAATTTAATAAGTTAATAAATACATTAGATTTATCGTAAGCGGATCAAATATTAAAAAGTGTTCTCTGGATTTAAAAAAGCTCTTAAAAATATTATTTTCCTTGAAAAAATGACTTTATTTCATGCAACAGTCTTACACTTCTTGATTTCTTTACACAACTTTTCTTATTTAATATAAATATAATTAACATAAAAATTGCGCACTCAATTTTGAACAGTTTGAAATGAAAACTGTTAAAATGTATTTATGAATTTTGGGAAAGAATTGAATCCTTGTTCTTTCTCATGATTTCTATAAGTTCATTTATATTTATATGAAAAATGTTTAATTTTTAACATAATTTACTAATAAAAAAACTATAATATTCAGATCTATAAAAAATAAATATTTGAAATAATTTATACTTTTAAAAAAAAGCTTAGAACACATGAAAAGGGATTTGCTCTTAATCTCTGCTTCTCAATTTTTTAAAATTTAAAGTGTTACGAAATCCCATATATATCAGTGTTGGGAGAAAAAGAAGCATCTTATTAACCTGATAAAACTGTTACAAAATAGTGAGTTTTAAGTATTATTAATTTAATGGGTAACATGATTTTAATTTTCAGTTCATAAAATTAACAAATAACTTTTGAATTAGAATTTAAAAAAAGAAAATGTTATAATTCTAAAAAAAAATAGCCCCCCCCCCCAACTATGACTTGCTTTATATTTTGGGAATACGTAACTTTAACCAAATCTTTCAATCAACCACAGTTCAAGTTTTAAAAAATAATCAAATCTAACTACATATTTTATTAACCAATACTTATGACTTTTCTTTCGACTGAAAAAAAAGAATCAGTTGAAATTATTCAAAATAGCAGTTTCAATAAGTTCATGGCCTTAAGCCTAATTGTTGTTACACGTAATTATAAGAGAGAGAGAGTTCCTAGAATTTATTTTATATCATAATATCTTCATTAAAATATTAGTCATTTCATGAAATTATTTCGTAGCTTTATATATATATATATAGTTTTGAATTAGTTTAGTTAATACTATTCTAAAACATGCAAATAAGAAATTGTCTTTCAAGAGTCCTTAACAAAAGCTATAGAATGTATTGTTTTGGCATGCTCATACACATATTACACATCTTATTAAAATTCAAAACTTTGATGCTATTCGAGCTATTTTATTTTCTGCATTTACATACGAAACAAAATTTCTTATTTTTAGTAAGATATTAATTATCCACTAAATGATTAGATTTCAATAATTTCACTTTATAAAAGATGAATCTTCATTTCCTTTGATTTTGACATTAACTAGAAAGTTAAGAATAACTGAAAAAAGTACGCAAAACCAGAAAATCCTTTCCAGAAAAAGCAAAGATTTGATCTACATTTAAATGCAATTTATGAACTTAGCTTTTTTCTAAAAGTCTTATTTAAAAGTTAAATCCCCCTTTGTCATTGTCCTCCAAAAGTTGGTAAAATTTTTCATATTCAGAAAAGTTTGGCTCTGTTTAAATTAAGAATTACTTGTTAAAAGCTTCATAAAATGTATTCTGTATTTTCAGAAAAACAGTCGAACAATTTGAATTTTATGTAATTTTATATTTATAAGTTAAAAGTTTTATTAAGCTGTTAAAACAACATGTATGTCCTGTCCGGGTCAGTTACCCGTCTTTATTTTTAGTATGCTAAGGAAAATACTTATTTAAAAATTTTACAATTCTGTTGTTGAAATTGTAAAAGGATCTTATAAAAAAATTATTGACTATTGGTTTTTATTTAAAAAGACATTAATTCACAATGCTTCTCAAACTTTCAATATTTGTGACCGATTTTCATTCATAATTTTCATTGCGTTCCCCCCCCCCTATACAATAACAATAAATTGATTTCAAAAGCAATGTACTTTGACGCTAAAGCTGCAATATGACTTTAATTATAAACCATACAAATTATCAAGATACGCATTAAATTTTGTATATGATAAACCCATGGGTTCACTAGTAATTACTTAACTTGTTCTTAACTTAGTATTAATAAATTAATCATTAAATGCATTGTGCAGTACTGATACATTTATAAGTTTATTATATCAGCGCAAATTTGTATTTTTTTTTTATTATAACAGAATGTATTTTATTTTGTTTCCTTTCAGTAAAGTAATAACTTTTCTAAAAAATCTTTTATTTTCGATGCACTCGCGCCCCCTGGTAGGATTTTCACGCCCCCTAGGGTGGAGCGCCCCACAGTTAGAGAACTACTGCATTAATTACATTCCTGAAAAAGTACGTTTTCATAAGATCCTTTTTAAAACATAACTGTTTTATGCAAAGTCTAAAACTGATTTATAATTAAGTTTAAATAAAGTATATGCACATAATATCTTAGAAAGAAAAGAAAAAAATGTATGAGGAATTTTGAAAAATTAATGAAATATTTCCGATTTTCAACATTTTGAAAAATTAGAATTTCTTAACTCTTCCACTTATTTTTTTTTAATTTATGATTATTAGAAGAAAATTTTTGCTATAGAAATCTTAAGCTATTGATGAATTCCGAAGAAAGTAGTAAATATTCTAATATATACAAGTAAAACGGATATAGCTTTCAGGTGCTTTAATTTTAAAAACTCAAAGATGTCTTTATAAAACTGAAAAAACAACATTTTCCTTGCTGACATATTTATGTTTCTTGTTTAAACAATAAAAATAACGAACACTTCAATTAACTAAAACAGTACATTTCTACTTAGTCGTAACTCGTGACATTCTGATTTTTAAGAAAAATCTCAAAATTATGCCTGTTTAACTCGTAATTTTTCTTTATTTAGGAAGTTTTAAAACTTCTCGTCTTCTACAAAGAATATTAAAACACTCAAAACTAAATCGAACATTATCCTTTAAATAAAAAAAGCATAAAATAGAATAAAACATCAGTTTTAATAATGTCTCAAAACAAAACAAAAACTTAACGAGCTTCAAATTTTCCTCATTTGAAGATAAATTAACAATAATAAAAATAATTTCAAGCCGCAAACTCAAAAACTTAAAAAATATTTCAAATAAACTTAACAATCTCTATCGAGCAGTTTTTCTTCAAACACTGAAAACTATTTATGAAAAAATTAATAGTAATTTCCTAACGAGTCAACATTATATAGGAAAGATAATTATTAGACTTTATACACCACATAAGTATAGTAAATAAATATTATTTAACTAATATTTTTCCACAGTAAGTTTCAACAGTAAGTTTCTACGTTCTCATGTTGCTACGTTAATAAACACACTCGTGGCTGCTGTAGCCAAGTGGTCAAGGTATCGGATCATAGCTAGTGTCATGAGTTCGAGCCCAGTACCACCGAAGGCCCGCCCGCCGTGTAGGGGAGCGATGCACGTTTAATCTGTCGAGAGCTCAAACGTCCTCCCGTTGGTGTAATAGTTAGGAGAAGGGGGTGCCAGAGCTCAGGTGTCGTCCGCGTCACTTGACCATGGTTCAAAATTACGCGGTCCATCGCTAAAAGCCCTCGTGTAGCTGAACAGTGCGACGTTAATTTTCATTCACTCATTCAATAAACACACTCACTCTTAAATTGGTCGTTTGATGTAATGGTCTAAAAATTCAGATCTATCACTAAATATGTAGTGTGGATTTCATTTTAAAGATCCGAATGTTTCCGACATGAATCAAGATAACATAAAAAAGCATTGTTTAAAATTTGAAACTTTTAAATTGGAATTCTTTTCACTTAATGAGTCATAGTCGCCAAAAGATTGAACCTACCAATGTCGAGACCATTTTCGAGGCTGGTAAAGTCGCCAAAGAAGTTCAGTTCCGATTCCTTCAATAATCAATTAAGTGGGTTAATCGGAAAGCTATTGTTTTTTAAGCAGACTTGTTAAACCAGAACATATCGTCAAGTGCGATGTGAAATTTAAAAAAGTATCTCAGTTCAGGTGTTCTTATTACTTAATTATAATTTTCAATTACGAAGTCAGTCGCCAACAGCACACTGTACATTAGCCCGTTTAATGTAACCACGGTAGCCAAGTGGTCCTGGTCGCGAGCGTTGTCGAGTCACGGGTTCATCTCTATGCCACTGAAGAACCACTAAGTAGAAGGGTTCCTGTACATTATAGGAGTTTTTTTAAAGTCCTCACGTTGGCGTAGTGCAAAAGTTAGGAAAGTGGAGTGCCATCTCAGGAGGCGCCCTCGTCACTTGACCAAGGTTCAAAATTACAAGGTCTGTCGCCAAAACCCCACGTGTAACTTTAAAGTGCAAGATTAATAAAAAAAAATCATATCAATCTAGCTCGTGTAGTTAAGAAAATATTGAAAAAAATATTTTTGGGTAGCACGATTTGAAAAAAAAATATCTCTTTGTTTTATAACTATAAAAAAAGTTTATTTAAATATTTTTTGAAAATTACATGCAAATGCAACTTTGGGGGCGGGGGGGGGCTTACTCAAACAAGAGACTGTGTCTCAGAAAAGAAAACCAATGCTTCACATAAATTGAACAAAAAATGCTTGGAGTTGTTATACATAAATCTTCACATAAAAAGAAATGTTTTTTGTCGTATAACTTTTCTATTAAAATAGTGTTTAATGTCTGAAGCTAAGACACTTCATAAGACATATAGTAATTAGATCGCAAATAGCACACTCATCTTATCATTGCCAAAATAACTCTACTTCATAAGGGGAATATAGTCCATCACAATTATATCCCAGAAGAGACATACTTTTAAAAAAAGGCAATGTTGATTGACAAAAAGCAAAAATAAAGTGACGGAAAATAAAGTGGTCCCTGAAGCCATTTGTTCCCAATTATGGATTTTAAAAAAAAATCAAAACTCTTAAGTAAGTATTAAATTAACTCTTACATAAAAGTTATTTAACAACTTACTTTTATAAGGTAATAAATACTTTATACTACTCAATCAGATAATAATTATCTTACATAAGGTGAATATTGTGGATTATTGACAGTTAATCTAAAATCGAAATTTATAATAAAAATAGAAAACAACAGGAAAGGAATATGATTTTAGGTAAACAACCTCATTACAAGATGTATTCGGACCATGCGCTGAATATTAAAGAGTAAGATGCGTACGCGCGCTTGAATAATAAAAAAAACACATTTTTACTTCATAAAAGAAATCAATTATTATAATTTTCTGATTTACTCGCCTGTTAATTGGATTAATACCTAGATGGGATCTTAGACCAAACTCTGTATTTTAAAAATTAGTTTCTATTTCGTTAGTTTTAAAAAAATTTCAAAAATTTAAACACATACAGATATCAAAAATTGTTTTTAAAGTACTTTGTAGAACAAATCTAAATACTTTATATTTCTTTTTCAAATTATAAATAATTTTCTCTACAATTGGGTCCCATCTTAACATAATTATTGATATAATATATTCAGCATCTCTTGTATACCACTTTCTTAGTAAAAATTATTATTCCAGTCATTAAGTGAAGGCCTTCATGGTATGTTATTACAGTCCGTAACAAACTCTTTCCGTGAATTAACTTTTGGGAATGTGAATCAGTTTTAAGTAGAATGATATATATATATATATATATATATATTGAACTTCCTATCTGAAGCATTAAAAAATATTAACTACGAAGATGATAATTTAAATGAATACAGGAAAAACAGACAATTTTATCTCACACAGATAGACGGAAAGTAATTTGAAAAAAAAAGTACTTGTGATATTACATAATGTTTTTCTTGGAATCAATTTTTATTCTATTTTATTCAATTCGTCATTCGGTATTGTATACATTTTTGCCCAAATTCTGTATATAACGACATAATTGAAATTAATTGCCGTATTTTTCTGGAGATAGATATTATTTTCTAATGTAAGTCGAATTATTTAAGCCTTTTCTAAAAATTTCGTTAGAATTAATTCTTTTAAAAATGAAGAAAGGAAAAAGAATTATTCGGCTCTTTTTTTTACGAAACTTTTCTGTACTAATGCTAATAATTTTAAGTAAAAATCCTGATTTAAGAATTTTCCATATGTTTTTATACTATATGTCACAAAATGAAATGATTCTTTGTAAAGACGAAATTCTTTTAATATTAAACGATGGCATTGAATTGTGTTTAACTCTTACAAATGGACTTCACAAAAAAATAAATTATATGCTTTGCTAAAACGATAGACAAACATATCGTTTATACTGTATTTAAAAGGCTTCTGACACAATTTAAAATAAAATGTTTGATAATCACAATCATTCATTATAAGGACTTGCTTAATTTTGCTATTTTTTTTCCAGTTGGATTTTTTTTTTTTGTAAATTAAACAATTCAAAAATTGCATATGTATTATTTTAAACAAATTATTTTATTATATTATCAAAGAGATCCAAAATAAATAGTTTTAATTTTGAAAAAAAAAGTTGCTAAAAAAAGGATAGAGGAAAAATGACTCGCATTTGTTGAACCATAGCTGTTAGCAGCGATCTCGCGCTTTCTTGTGGCCGCCGTAGCCGAGTGGTCATACTTGCGAATTCGTGGCCGGTGTTATCGGTAGATATGTACAGCGGTAAATATGATGTGTATGTATTTAAAAAGGAAACGCTGGTGATATCTTAGGAATTGAATGTTTTACGCAGGAAATACCGATAAAAGGGAAAAATAATATATGGTAAACTTAAGCGCCAAAACACTTAATTGAAAATATGCTACTCTAAAACTATTTCCATTTTTAGGAAATAAAGATATTTGGTCTTTCTAATGGTATATAAACAAACCACTGACTCAGAGGCGCCCAGACTTTTTTTTTGTTTCAAAAACCCCTTGTCATGTTTTTGGGTTTCGGGTAACCCTTACTTACCTAATATTGAATTTTTGCAAAATTATCAACTTAAATGTCTTTCTGACAGCTGGTATAGAACTACTTGCTTTAAAACACAGAGGTTCTCCAAACTTTTTTTTGTCTCATAAACCCCTTGCCATGTTTATTGGTTTTGGGTAGATCTCTGCTTAGCTAATTTTGAATTTTTGCCAATTTATCAACTTAAATGTCTTTTTGACAGCCGGTACACTACTACTAACTTTAAAATAATTATATTTATAACGGTGAAATAAAGCGTTTAAAATTTAAGAGGCACTTGTTAATTAAATTAAAATTTTATTAATAGATAAAATAACTGAAAAACAAATGCTTTTAATAGGAGGGATGAATCTGGTGCTTCAAAAACAAATTTTTGACATTTAATATTAATCTAATCAAGTGTAAACTTTAATCTCCTTTGTTAATAGTGTTTTTTTTTTTTTTTTTTTTTTTTTTGAGATTAGCACAATTTTACTAAAACTCTTACTACACGATATTCCATAATTCGGGACAAATGACAGATATATCTTTTTAAAGCCAAAATTCCTGTGGGTGTGACATCCATTGCTAAACTTTAAGATCTTTGTTAGGGCCTATTCCAATCAGTTCTCATTATAATATGACATTTTTTTTCGATGTGACATATGAGTTTATTGCCTACTGTGCTATTACCATATGTATAGTCAAAGCATTCTCAAACATAGTTTCAAAATCTAAATAAAGGGCACATAACTGTTGAATGTAGGTTAAAACATCGTTTTCCTGGTAGATTGTCTGTGACAAATTAAGAAACTGGAAAAATTCGTGATGTCCATTGTTATACTTCTTTAGCTTAATTCTGGCAAGCAAAACTGAAACTATAGTTCTTGTTTTAATAATATTTATGCTCATTAAATTATGAAAATAAATCTATTAAATTGGTAAATCTGGTTTCCACTTGATTAAATTTTCTTTTAAAATTAAAGTCATGATTTAGTTTTAGGAGAGCCACTATCGAAGACCTCATTTACACATCATGGACTCTGAAACTATTTTTTCGCTGCCATAGACCCTTAAAAGCCGATTTTTTATTGAGAACATTTATAACCCCTTGCACCACAAAGTATCACACGGGAGCTTACATAAATGTAAACGGGAAGCACACATCACAAAGGAGAGAAGGATTACAACACAAACACCCATACCTTCTCCGGGATTCGAACCCAGGCCCTACGGCACCACAGTCACCTTCAATAACCACTATACCGGAATGGCGGTATGCAGATCTCTTTGGGTGAGTGAATATTAACGTCGCTCTGTTCACCTACATGAGGGCTTTTGGCGAAGGACCTCTTAATTTTGAACTATGGTGAAGTGACGAGGATGACATCCGAGTTTGCACCTTTTCTCCTAACTACCACACCACATCAACGGGAGGACATTTGAGCTCTCGACAAAGTTAACTTGCATCTCTCCTCTACACGCTGGGATTTTAGTGGTACTGAGCTCGAACTCATGACATATCAGCCACGATCCGTCCAATACCTTGACCACTAGGGACCTCTTTGGGAATCACTGCTGTAACTCTTGTTACTATGAGAATAAAGATGCTCTACAACAAATTCTGCAATTGCCCATATTTGACTAATACTTAAGTTAATATGCGCACAATTATGCTGGAAATATGGGCAGGTTGTATTATAAAAAAGATAAGAGAAACTGCCATCTCTATTTTCCCAGGCAGAAATTAATTTTTTATACAAGTTACGTAATTGCCAAAAAATAAGTAGTAAAACTAAATCTTTGTTATTGAATAAAATGCATAAAAAAAACTATTAATTTTTATTTAAAAATTGATTATGGAAAATCAAATAAATTGTTTCAAAAAGAAAAACAACCCTTAAAGAGGCCTTGCTCTTGTATCATACGTACACTCATTACAATAGGAGTCATCCTCTAACTCGACACATTCCTCATGGAACCAGAATGAACAAGAGGCACAAATTTGTACCCATTCCTGTCCTTTATTTTGATCATTATAATGTTGTTGTTTCTAATTCTTAGTTGGGCATCTAAGACTAGATCAACTCCATCGGTCCGTTTACTTCCGAAAAATCCAAGAATGAAAAAGGCTTTAAGAACATCTGGTTCAAGTTAAAATTTAACCAATTTAAAATGCGTTCACAGGCGATGCCTGAGCAGCAGCCGCTGTTGAAAGGTAAGAGATTTCAAGTGTTCATTGGCAAATATTATAGTTAAACTACAAGCAGGACAAATACAGAATGCATTGTGTCCGCTGGTACTTGATGTTGCTCTGCGTTTTGCCCCTACACCTTCTCTCGACTTCTGTTGTCAACTCTACTTCGTATATAGACGCCAGAACTTCAATTGTCAACTCTCTTGCAACGTTCTTACGTCTTCCACAAGTTGTTTTCAGAGTTGGAATTGGACTCAACTCCTCCAAAAATGATTATACTGACTGTGAGAATTCTTTAGTAACATTAGATGAGCCTTGTGCTGCTGTAACTTGGTCTAAGTTATTATAAGGAAGAGGTTTATTGAAGGAAGATGAACTCAAAGAAAGTATTAGACGAGAGAATAGTCCGGGAGTAGGGTTAGAAAGCATTACTTCATCAAATTTCGGTACGGTCGCCCATCCGGTATAGTGGTTAGCGACGCTGACTGCTATGCCGTAGGGCTTGGGTTCGAATCCCGGAGAAGACATGGATGTTTGCCTTCGCGGCTTGGGGGTACTCTAAATAGCCGTCGAGCCGCAAGTCCTCTCGTGAAGTTGGTGGAAGAGGAAGAGAGGTGGGGACCCCTGACCACCCCAGGGTGTTCTCCCGGGGTACCCTAGTGATCCTTCTCTATTTTCGACCCTCTTTCTTGTCATTCAATTCATTCTTTCTTTCTCTTGCCGTCTAGACCACAGATATTAAAACAAATGTTTGGCGCAGTATAGCCGAAATCGGCTCCTGCGCCAATAAACCCCAAAATCACTCACCCAGGGTGTTCTCCCTCAAAATTGGGGTGGAACCAAGCCAAATCGTACTGTCGCCTGCATGGTGCTCAAAGCCACGGCTAACAACAGGCGTACAATATAGCCCGATGCCATGATGAATTTCATGGACCACGATCTGACTGCGTCAGACAGGGGGCATTAGAAACAACAACAACAAATTTCTGTACTGTCCATATTACTTTTAATCTTACCACCCATATTTTCTCCAGTGACATTATTCAATAGTAGTCATTACTGTTGCTGAAAAAACGAAACCACCCGCTCCCATCAATGGATACTACACTCATATGTTTGCAGCTGTGTATAGGTTTCATGTAAAATTAATTAATTTTGCTTGTTAAATCTTAAGTAAAATAACTAAAATATAACAAACCCAATCGGAAATATCAGGTAGCTGTACTTACATTATAAATGCTCCGTTTGCACTTTTCTTTGACCCCCCAAACAAACAAATTACACAATTGGCATGACACTTGAGCATTGTCAATGCCACAATGCGAATACACTAACTCAAAATCATTACATGTACAATCTGTATTTGCTTAAATGTGTCCATGTTACCTTAGTACCGAAATTTGCCAAGTTTACCTAAATTATTAAAATTACAACTTTCACCAAGTTCTTCTCTAGCCAAGGTGCAAACTGTTAGCTGGATGTAGACAACACAGTCGATAAAGAACTTCCTGCGACTGACTGTATTGGGCGTTACAATTGGAAAGTTAGATTGACATAATCCAAAAATGGCCGTGGCGTGTCATGAGTTCGAGCCTTATACCACGGAAGACCTGTCATGTAAAGCGGACCGTTGCACTTTAAAACTGTCGAGGCTCAAACATCCTCCCAATGGTGTGGGTGTGAAAGCTCGGAGAGGGGCTGCCAGCTCATGTGTCGTAATCGTCACTTGGTCATGGTTCAAAATTGCCTGGTTCATCGCCAATAGCTCTCGTGTAGCTTTATAATGTGACGTTAATATAACATCCATTCATTCATTCAAAAGTCGGTCGACTCTGTTCATCAGAATCAAAACATGTTCTATTGAAGAGAGAATTGGTGATCGTGTCAACCAGGAAAGTGTTAGAAAAAACACAAATACGAGCAACAGGAGAGAAGCCGAGCATTATCCTAACGAAATGTAAACCCAGGAAACAAAAAAGGGCAACATTGCTAGACACAGAACCTCGTCGGTGTATTGCAATGAAATGGCACCCCATGCCATAATTTTATCCATCAAAATGTGTGAAACATAATTATTAATACAACAACCGTCGAATTCAAAACCTAATAATGAACTGAAAGTAGAAGGGAAAAATCATTCAATAAAAATGATGTAGATGATTTCTTGCTCGAATGTCTTACTATAATAGCGGGGGGGGGGGGGGGGATGTATGAAAAGAAAGTACAACTAAAATAAAAAGCATCAAATATTTATAAAAGTTTCAATTTCAATTCCAAGTTTTTAACCAAACTTTTGAAAATATTACAAAATTAAACGATCAACTAACATCTCATCATTTCGAAATTTATCCTTGAATGCTCACTAAAACAAAAAATAAATATAACAATCACCCTAAAAAAATAAAAAGTTCCAGCTTTTATCTACAAGTAAGAGAATTCTAATAGTGTATTAATCATATATGATCACTGTAGAACTAATTCTATTTGGACTTTAAGTGTGTAAATTATAATTCGTCTCTCTCGTTGCGTTGGATTCGTTCTTCTATATAATAAAAATATTCTTACAATATTTGTTTACACTCTAATACTCTAGATTCTAGTCCTAGTATAGCCCTCCTGTTGCTTTATAGTGTGACGTTAATAGACACTCACTCGAGTCCTTGTGTTACTTAAAACTCGTCGTGTAGAGAGTTAAATCTGTGTGTGTTGAGGCTCAAAGTCCTTACGATGGAGGGTAAAGAAATTCGAAAAATTTGGTAACACTTCAGGTGTTAGGTTTCGAAGTTCAAAATTATCATGTCCATCGCCAATAGTTCCTTCATAGCTTCAAAATTGCAGTATTAACAAAAAATCAGATCCAACCCAAGCATTTTATAAAAGGGGTTTTGTGACTTTTCTCTTACATCATCATATTATTACAAGCCTAAATTACTTAGTGATGATTCATACATCCAAACTTTCGATATATGAAGGGCAAATTTTCGCACTATAATTCCAATTTTTATACCTTAGTTTAGAAATTCGAATCTCTGTCTTGATGAATTTATTATTTCATTAGTATAAATAATATTTTCAAGTAAAATTTAATTTTAAAAATCTGCTAAAAAAAAATTTAAAGCAATAGGAACTATAGCGTTGTAACTTGCAATTAACATATTGATGTACTATAACAGAGCGGGGGGGGGGGGTATTCAAAAGCTCTTATTTAACTGCGTAATATATTTTAATGAAATCATTAAAAAAATAAATTCTTAATCTCTCTTTCAAACAGTTTGACTTTTATTTCATTTTTAATCAGTCTTGTCACATTAAAGAATGAAATAAAAAATATTTTAACTTTTAAATTAAGAAATCCCCCCAAAAGGTTCGATTTTCTGTTTTAATTATATTTATTATATTATACTGTAGTCCTCGTTCTTCCCCAAAACTATTATTAGTTGTAATTTTTTTTTCTTTCAAAAAATTGTTTGTTAATTCGAAATATTGTATATTTTTTATATTACAACTCAATTTTAAAAAATATATATATTTTTTTTTTTATGTTTTTGCGTTTATTTTATATTCGGAACTTTCCATTACCTTTTTAAACTATCTTTTTGAACACTTTTCTTCCCTTTAAATACTTTAATTTACTTTAAATACAAATATTAAATTTAGCTCTGCATATTTTATGTTACTTCAATAACAGCATACTAAGGAGAGAATAGTGAAAATAAATTATGAAAAAGAACAGACTCATTTGCCTATGCATAATACATTTCATTTAAATGCTATCTACCTCTATCAAACGATATATACATAAAAATCATTAATCATACATTAAATTGCCACAAATCTAATTAAAAGCTAAACTATAATTAGAGGTTATACATGCATAACAGTCTCATTTAATTAATTTTTTTCACTTTTTTAGAAATCATACCATAAAATCCATCGCCCATAGTCTTCGTGTTACTTTAGAATGCGACACGTGTTAATAAATAATTAGTCAGCCTGATTTAGGGACAAACTTGCTTGTGAAGAAGACATAGAAATTTATTAAGCGGCTTAAGTACTATTTTTAATAGATGTTTAATAAGAATAGAATTGCAATGTTTGATTGATTGTTTTTACTACAATTATCTTGAACGTGGATACACAAACACTCTTGTTTAAGTTAAAAATCTACCGTTATTTTGATTATTTTTGCCATCGTAAAATTAAATGTTGCAAATTATTCTTATATAGATATTGATTTATTTTTGAACTACCTCTATTCAAAGAATATTCCACTATTTCAAATAATCTTTGAAATTAAGCTTATATACCTCCTTATCAGTTATGATTTTATTCATTTCAACAATTCTGTCAGATTTTTATTGATTATTTTTCTAGTTATTAAAATGTTGACATTCTAATATTAAAGAAACTGTTCAAAAATATTTGATTATAATAGGGTGATTAATTTCCTTTCAGTTTCATTTTGCATTTTTTGCTATTGATTTTTTTTATATAAATTAATTTCTTTCATATTATATACGGGGAGTTCTTGCTTTGTGATTAATCTTTAATTTTTGTAAACAAATCATAGTGCAGATATAAATACAAATTAAAATAAAACCCAAAATTTAATATAATTTTAGAATCAACTATTATTTTATTTACATCTACATTACAGCCCAATCAGCACTCGTAACTTAAGCATAAAAGTAATTTCAAAATTTTGATTTCCCTCCGTTTTGTTTAATATTTACGACAAACAGAAAATGTGATCGTGATACAATTAACTTATAAGTATCATATTATGCGGAATTTTTTTTTGTTATTAAAAATAAATACTAAAATTTAAATCACATAGTAAAAGGAGATAACATTTTGATAAACTCATTGTAAATTTACTTAAAAGGAGTGGGGATTTGTTTTGTTTAAAATCAATAAAAATTGGAAGCCCCCCCCCCTCAATACTTTGATTATTTTGATATTACTACCAGAAATTCCTAATTTTACTATTAAAAAAAAGCTTCATTTGACACGCATGCACTATCAATTACCAATCACATCGCATATTTAAGACTTATTAGGTTATATACAGTAAAAAAAACTGGACCTAATAAATTTACTCAAATAAAGCATAAAGTTATAATTAATATTGCCAGCTTAAATCAAAATTTTTAAAGTAAAAAATTTTTTTTTTAATATTTTGAAGCAAAAAAAGATTTTAAAAAAATGTTCATATGAAACATCTTTTAAAATTCAGTTCTTTGTCACAAAATGCAAATGTTTAAACTTTCATTTTGAAGTTGTCTCAAATTATCTTTCTTTGCGAAATTCCGTTTATACACATATAATTACAAAAAAAAAAAGCTCCTGAAATTAAATTTAAATAAGAATTTTAAGCAGCAATTTGAAGTTATAAGGCATTCCTTCAGTTAAATTAGTTGTGACAGTCAGATGTATGGAATTTAACTAAAATTTTGTAGGCAACTGTTTTAGAATATTCAAAAAGATCCTTAAAAATTTTTTAATTAGTATTAACTTATATTTTCTTTTTAAAGAAATATAAACTTCTCTTATAAATTTAAGTGATTGTTCTGCGAGACCTTCATATATATTAATCTTATGTTATAGAGATTCGAAAGAAGGTTATTGATATTTATATAAGTGGTGACTATTCAACATTCATAAGGTTAAAAAAGTACGAATCACTTTTATAGTTTCAAAAAAATTGCAGAATTTAGGAAAACATTTGCAAAGAAAACTTATCTAAATCAAATATTATTAAAATGATTGTTTTTGTTTATTTTAAAAAGGGATTTTTTTAAATTAAAATTGTTTAATTTTTTAAAGTGCTTTAATACTAGTTTTTGGAAATATTTGAGAAATGAAAATTAATTATAAATTAATAATTTAACAATTAACTAAATTGGATACATTCTTACAGTAGCTCTAAAAATGAAACAGGTAAGAATAACCTGTATTATAAATATGAGGGAAGACAATTCCTAAATAATAAAACTTTACAGAATCGCAAAAAGCAACAGTAAAAAGTTTTAACACATATTTTAAATGACTTTCATCCTAAAGTGATGAAAATTCAACGTTCTTTTCTTCAACGAATTCAGTTGATACTGAGAATTAAATATTAGAATTAATCAGTAAATATTAGAGGGGTAAATAAAACTAATTATGGGGAAAATAAAATTTAATAGGAAAAAAACCACAGAACTTTGTATCGCACAAGTATTTATGTAATAAAATTCAAATGAAATATTACTTTTTTAAACTTATTCTATAAAAGTGACTGAATATTTATTTGATATTACGTCAGAACTTAATAAATGTCAGAGAAAAATTGTAAAGTATTCCTTACATGAGAAGAAAATATTGCTAATTATTTCATATTTTGAATAATAATTAGGTGCAACAGCTTTGATTATCACTAAACCTATCGACACAGTTCTTGTATACCTATTCCTACAACGCTCGATCAAATTGACTGGTAATTAAAGAAGTTTTTAATTTTATTATTCAACTCAGATAATGGTTAATTTATTGCTTATAGATTGTATATTTAGGCATATTCCTAACAATAGTATGAGCCGGCGGACTGACAAGTTTGGGATTTCCACTGTTCCTTCTCAAACTGTTCCATCAGATGCAATTCCGATGCGCGCGTTATCCTCCTCTATATCTGTTTAATTTTTGGATGTCAATAAAACTTTCCTTTCTCTGCCCCCTGGAAACTTATTTATAATATTATCATCTTCCCTACCACTCTGGCTCTAATTCAGTTATTGTAAGTAGCTCTTTATCTGTTTTTTTTTCTCATATTACAGAAATTTCTTGTTCCCATCACATATTAAGTACTCCTCTTCAAAAAATGTCCTTTATTTTTTTTAAGTACGTTGTAATTTTGAAACGCCTTGACATTTTTAAGGAAAATATCCTCCACAGGATATTATGTTCTTGTAAGGAATAAAAAATTTACATCCAAGTTTGGATACTTTATTTTATCTCCTTGAAATAAACCATCATAACAAATTTGCTAAGAAATGTTTTAGAACTGCTCTACTCCAGATTGTACGCAATATTATTGTGTTGTTTACTTTTTTTCAATTGCAACTGATTCCGAGATAACTATTAGTTTGTACAGGTTATATAAATTCAAAATAGTTCATAAAATATTTTCTCCGCCGGTTTAATTGACCGACTGTGGTAGGCAAGACACACAATAAATTTTTCTAAGAAAAGAAAAAAAAATCTAGAAGTAAAGACTGAAGAATATATATATATATATTTGCTTATTTCAAGAAAAGTCATACATTTTGATAGTGGTATTACAACGTTTAAATTTGTGTAAATCTTACAAAAGTTTCAAAATGGTCAGTTGGAACGGTACTGGTAGGTTTAGTTTTAAATTCAAGAGGTTTATACTTTTTATAAAGTAAATTTTAGAATACTAAAAAAATTTTATATCTTGCTTTTATGTTTTAACATTTGTATTTGATGTCTTGAGTTGCAATTTAGAGTATCTTTATACAAATAAATGAAAAGGTTGCTAAAAGCATAAAATAGCATGAAAAATCAAGTTCTCCATATCAGAAGACTAATCAATAAATAGAACTCTACATTAATTTTTTGAAATATATCTACCGCAAATATTTTAATGTCTTAGCAATGTATTACTTTACTCCCCCCCCCCCACATTATTTAACTAAAATGAAAAAGTTTCAATACTTTGAGATTTTTTGAAAAATGTTCACTATATATAACTCAAAAAAAAAAAAACATTTGTTTGCACATTTTTTCAAGATATTTTATTCACATTGTATCTGACAGCTGTTTTCTTAATTTTTTAACTATATTTTCAGTTATATCAAAAGCCAGAATAGTTTCTAATTATTCGGTGAAATATATACAGTACTTTATAATAATATAAGCTAACTTTTTTAATCGAATCTAATTCATAATAAAGTCAAACGATTTTAAAATTTATATCGAATAAAAAAGGATTTTTTTCTAATTTTTTAAAAAGAATAGTATTTAACAAAATAATATATCCATTTCTTCAGATTTCAGAGAAAATAATCTATTAAGGGAACAGTGTTGTGAATGAGAAAAAAGGATTGTTAAAAACCCTTTGTTCGTTCAAGCGCGTTTTTAATGTATAAACTTTGAGATAGTTGTGATGAAAAAAGAGGGTTACATAACATTCTAAAAATACTTAAAAACTGACCAATTTCTTCTTTTAAACAATTTTTCAAATCTTAATGGTGATATAAATCACGAATTAGTGTAATTAATTGTAGATACATGCTAATAGTTTAGCATTTCTGGATTAATTTAAATACATGCGTATTGAAAAATGTATCATGTATGTTGATTACCCTGGTGAAAATTATTAATAAATAATAAATAAATTAGATTTTCTTGGCTTATGTGTATACTCTTACATACAAGATCGTACAAATATGGAAAAATAATTGATACAATACAAAAACGGCTAATTTTATAATTCTGATTCACTCTCTCTCTCTCTCTCTCTCTTTTGTTTAGCAAATTTATTTCACCTTTGAATTACTTGAAATCTTAGTAAAAATTTTTATAAACTTTGTTTAATAATATTTTCGTAAAATATTTAATACCTTATATTAACATGCTTTTCAACATATATTTAATGGCATTTTCTCTACAGATTAATACAGCGTAGATTTTACAATTCATCTTCAAAATATCCAACATGAATTTTAAAAAAAATTCAAAGAAACTATTAAGAGAAAATATGTTTTTGAATATGTGTTGAAAAAAAAAAGAGCAAAAAACTACAATATTTAAATCTTAAAAACCAAAATTTAAGGAAATGTAGATGTTTTTACAATACAAGCTCAAAAATAAAATAAAAAATAAAGTAATCTATTCTAAAACTAATGTAATAATCAAAAACTTGAAAGCCAAGGTAATAATCTAAATTAAAATCTGAAGATAGTTTAAATAGCAATATTGAAAATAATTTCAAAAAAATATACTTAAAAAAACTTTCATAATCTGTTTATGTAGTAATTTTTATTTCCATTCTTAAAATGAAGTCCTAATGCAAAGAAAAATTAAAAAGTGTAAAATTTTTATCAGAGAAAACTATTATTTCATAAAAAAAAAATTATGCAACAAAAAATTTAAAGGACTAATAATCAAATTTCTTCTTTCATTTTTAAGCTTAAATTTTGATATTTTACTCGAATTACCATCTGACAGATAGAAATTTGTTTATGCACTTAAATTTGGAGTGTTGTGGGATAGTTTTTAAGAACTGTAAATAACTCCATGTTATTTATAGTTCTTAAAAACTATTCTCCATATTTTCAACTTTATACCATAGAAACTCAGTATAAATTACTAGTAATTAAATATTTCAAAAAATATCTATACTTTAAGAGAAAGTGAGTTGAAAGATATTTTTACTAAAGTTATAACAAAATTTGCATATATATATATATATATATATATATATATATATATATATATATATAATAAAACTCTTAAGATATTATTGTTTAGAGTTAAAAATCAGTTCAAAATTAATGTTTTGTGGTCTCTTATAAAAGTAAAAACTCAATAATAATGTAAAAAAACTATATCAATTCCAGTAACAAAAAATGAAATATTTTGTTTTCTTAGAGTAAAAAGTGTAATTAATTATTATATAAGTGATATTATCAAGCACTGATTTAAAATAAGCCGATGTTTTTATAATTTCAGAACTTTATTAGCTTTATTCTATGAAGTTTCACTTTAAATTTTGAGGTATAAAATATGCAAACATTCAGAGAAATTATTCGAATCCAATTCAATTTACCTTTGCTAATAGAAAGCAATAAAAATTGTTTAAAAAATGAAATGTTCTTCTGTTTGATTATACACTCGGCATTAACAAAAGTTATCCTGCAATACGAGAAATATTTTGTTACAAAATAGAAATAGGCATTTCTAATGCTAACTATGCAAAGAGAATGATTCCTTTATAACACACACAATTGTTTCAAGTCACGAAATAGATGCAGAATTCAAACTTCAACATTCAACTGCTCAATTTCCTTAAAAAATTACAATAATTTCTTAAAAATGGGACAAGTATTCTCTAAGAAATTCAAACTTATTGACTAGATTTTCTGGTAACATTGTTGGTTCAATTAAGATATTTTATATAGAACTTAAAAATAAATAAGGAAGCATTGTTCCTTAAAATATTAAAATATAAACCAAACAACTGAGCGATAAAATTCTCAGAGTTTTACTTAAGATTAATTTAACTTATAGGTATTTCTGCGTTAAAAATTATAACTGATATTAATGTACACGAGTCAAATAAATAAAACATATATTTAAAGGATTTGATCAAAATTTAGAATAGCATTAAAACCAAACGCATCAACTTAGATTTTATATTGCTTCTTTATAAAATTTCGACATTTTTACAAAATTTAGAATTGTATATTAAATCTATTAAATATAAAATTGTTACTTTATTAATACACCCAACAAGAACTACCTTGTGTAAATTTTAAGTATGAATTTTTAAGAGAAAAACACGATTTTGAAAACTACGCAGCTTCCAATATATATAAGACAAATGACTTTTTAAAAACTATAAACATTTGATTACAGTAATCAGACAACAAAAAATAGGTTGAAAATCATTGTAAACTTACATATTTTAGTGTCACTTCGAAGAATCGTCGGATACTACGTCTAGTGACTTAGACGAGATATCGCTGGATACAGAGTCCACTCTAAGAGGTGGCGAGATTCCGGCATTGATGCAGGCTGGTCCTAATAAAGCATGATCGGGCAAACTTGGGAAAGCTGAGGGAAATAATGTTGGTTTGTATTGTCCAAGAGATGGTAAAGTAGCTGAGAAAGGCACATGTCCTAGACCTCTAGGCATTGAGTGATGTAAAGGTAAACTGAAGATACTTGTGGCTGTGTGAGGAGGCTTTGCTCCAGGAAATAAATGTGGAAATTCTACACCAGTCATCACAGGATTAAATGTCATTGCAGCAGAGGTGTAGGTGGGCCATGAAGCCATGCTGATCGGAGGAAAAGTCGCCAGTGACCGCGAGAGCATGGGTTGAGGAATCATTGTTTGCTGTCCTGGCAGAGCTGCATGGGCTCCAACTAAAGTCCCATTCTTGAGATCTGGTCCTATAAGGTTTTCTATAGTGAAAGGCTGCTTGTATGTTGTCGGCATAGTCGATGATAATAAAGTTTCTCCTAGTGGCTGCAAGTGGCTAGGAGCTGCTGCCAAAGCTGTCAGTCTGATCTTGGCTTGCTGTTGCACAGCAGCTTGTCCTACTGTTTCGTAATGCTTTAGGTCTGCAAGAGCTGCTGCAGTAGCATCTTTTGCTTGTTTGCTCAGCTTGAATCGTTTCCTTCTTCTGAGGTAGCTACCATTCTCGAACATATCACCACATGCTGGATGTAATGCCCAGTAACTGCCCTTTCCTGGACGATCTGGCCTTCGAGGAATCTTGATGAAGCAGTCATTAAATGAAAGATTGTGTCTCAAACTATTTTGCCAACGTTGGGTATTTTTTTGATAATATGGAAATCTATCCATGATAAATTTATAAATGTCACTGAGCGTAAGCATCTTTTCTGTAGAATTATTTATGGCCATGAAAGTCAAAGAAATATATGAATAAGGAGGTTTCTGATGATCGTACGTGTTCCGACTTGGCCTCGGCATTTTTTTCTGTTAACAACTGCTTTCTGCAGTCCTCTTCAAAGAGGCCTGCTCCACAACGGCACCATAGAGTAAGAACAATACGTAGGATCAGTCACTACTAAAAGCTTCGCTGTGAATATGAAGAATGTTGCGGTTCGAGTCGACCGTAAGAACGTTGAAATGGGGGTGGAAAAAGGGGAGGAATAAAATACCAATTTAGCTTTGTAGTCAGTCTCACGCCGACGCAGAATCACACCTAACTGCAGCGCATGCACACATCTCCAAACTTTAAGCCGGTAAGAAGTCTACCCACCTCTTCTCTCCGCGCAGGAGTATCTCTCTGACATAATGACACGCCCAGTAAGCCTGAATTGGATAACAGTCTTCTCTTAAGCCTCGCCTCCCCTAGACCAAGCGACCAATGATGGACAAAGCGCAAGTAATGGTGAGTACACATGACTATTTTTTTGGAGAAATCCGCGAGTGTTGGCGAGAGAAATAGCTGATTTCAAGCAAGATTTTTGAGCGGTTGTAGTTAATCTATTAAAACATAATTCAGCAAAAAACTGAAGTAAAAATTTTTTAAAACTTATTTCTTAATTTTGCTCTATGAGATTGAATTCTATTTTTTACAGTTAATTTTACACACCTTTACTTAGAGGTGTGTGACCTGAGGCCATGTTTTTTGTAATAAGTAAAATTGCATGCAGTGCAGTCATAAACACAATAGTATTTCTGAACCAAAACAAAAAAAAGATAATAAATAAAAATTAAACAGCGCATTATCAAATTTAAATTTTTATATTTGACTAGAAAATATTAAATACAAAATTTAAAAACAACAAGAATTTATACATGTATTCACACACTCCACATTCCAATTTTATTTATTTCATTTTCTTTCATTTATTTTGGTCCTAAACCTTCCAAGACATCGATCGGGCTATTCTTAGTTCTTATTTACACTCGTTTAAATGAAATAGTTAATTGCAACCTTATAGTACTGAAAAAAGGTGCCACGTTCTCAAATTTTTGTAGTGGGCAGATGCAATATTTCATCCTCCACTGGATTCAACAAACTGACTTGCAAAGATTAAATCATGAGATATTTTAGAACATTCAGAAAATTTCCTAGGCTTTCGAATAGAAAAACAACGTTTTTGTACGTCATAGATTTCGATCCCATGTTCAAATATATATATATATATTGGGAGAGAAATGTATATGTTTCTATATTAAGAAATATTGATATTAATTACATACAACGCAATAAATTTCTAGTTTCAAAAAAATCAGAAAAAATATAAAAACCATAAACATTTTGCTAAATAGTGCTTAATTCAAAAATACCCAATTAATTTTATTAATAGTTATTTGAACAAAGAAATTCTGAATAGTAAGGATTAAAATTCCATAGTTTATTAATAATTTAGTAATATAAATTTATTATTTTTCCTAGATAGATATAGTTACCCCCAAATTCTAATTTTAGATAAATTACTTATTCTCTTAGTTTTTTTTCTTTTTAATCATATAAAATTTTAGTGTTCCTAAAGTAATAGTAGTATGCTTACAATTTTTAATTTTTTATTTCTGTTATTTTCATACTTTTGCTAAGTGCTACACACAATTCAGCCATTCTCATACTTTGAATTTGCATTTGGGTCCAGAATCTAGCAATAACTTGTTCAGATTTAGCGTGGGTTCTGCATTTTTGAATGCAATTGTTAGGTAGGTTGCCTTTTCCTTGCAATGGATTTAGATATTCTATCCATTATTTTAAATAGGTTTTTGCTCAGTATTATTAACAGAAAGGGGGAAAGTTTGGCTGACCACAAAACATCTTCAACCCCACTTTTATATAAATTATTTTATATATAAGCTGTCCTGAGACAGCAATGTTTATAATACTGTATAGCATCCATATTTATATATTTATAACTCTATTATTTTTATTTTTCATATATCCATTCTAAAATCTATTGTCTGATTAGCTTGCAATTTCAAATTTTTTTCAGATTTGATTAATGTTTATTCATCTCTCTTGTAGAGAAATTTTGTGACTGCATATAATCTACTCTCGATAATTTGAAGTTAAAGGGATGAATGAAAAACTTCAAATTATCGAGAGGGCGGGGGAAAACATCCAAAATACACGGATAAATTTTTTTCTAACATGTCTAAATTTCAAATTAAGTAATAAAACAACACTTATACACATGTATAAAGATATTTTTAAACATATTTTTAAAATCACATATTATACAGTATACATATTTACAGAAGTTATTAAAGTCCTGTATTATAAGAATACATTTATATATTAAAATAATGCATTTATGTATTAAAAGTAATTATTAAAAGAACACATACTATATATAATTAATCCTTTTTCATGAAAAAATCTGTTTAATATGTTATTGATTCCCTCAGATACTGTCCCCTCCCTTAGACACTATACCCAACACCATTGGTTCTTCAAGGCAGGTTGCAGTCCGGCCCATGCCTTATTTGGTGCCACATGCCATACTCGTAAGTCTCAGACCATCCTTTCTGAACACATGTGTTGCAAGGCTAAGTATGTTAAACGAAAGATATGGACGGCTGACAACAAGTGCAGTCGGTCTATTGTCCACTTGAAAAAGGAAAGCAATTAACATATCTTTTTCCCTGAGGAACCGGGAATCAGGCGGCATAAGTAACAACAACACTTTTATTTTCCATAACATTTCGAGTCTTAAATTAAACGCATAATTATTTCTCAAAAAAGGTATCTAAACATAACAATTCTGATCCCAGCTCATTAAATTTTACTGTCTTCGCATGTACGATCCTATTTTTTTCTTTCGAATCGAAAATATGAATGTGTTCAGCAGTTCTGGAAACAAGTACAGAGCCCAATTAGTATTTTCGAAATCCAATCGGATCACTTGGTGTTAGTTTTTCCTCAGCGAAAGATGCTTGCTGAATAAATTGCTTTTTACAAATGTTCTCGGTGTTGACTTGAAACATTACTCACAAACATGTATAAATACATATATATATACATTAAGACAAGGGAGACTTATGCCCATTTCTTGTTTACTACCTTCGTAGAAAATGCCATCAAATTTGAAAACAGTTTATAATTTCTACTCTCTGTGTGTGTGACAATATTTTCTGATGTACTGTTGGGAAAACTACTATCTGGATCGGAACAGACTTTGAATCCATTGCACAGAAATTTCTATTTCACATGTTAAAAAATATTAATTCGAGGTGTGTAATATTTTTTTAATATGGAAAAATTTCATTAAAAATATTTTTTTTTTTTTTTTTTTTTTTTTGCATATGCAAAATAGTCATATGAATTTATATCAATTTTAATTTTAAAAAAATGTGTATGTCTATAAAAAACGGAACACTCTTTAATAAATTTTCACACAATTAAAATAAAATATGCTTATATTTGATTTTGTATTTAAGTTGAAAAGAGTTAAGAAAAGATATAGAAAGAGTCTCAATTTCGTTCACTACATTGTTCAGTAAATTACCAAAACATACTATTTCCTAGGGAGTTTATTGCCTTTTATAATAAATTATATTGGCTTTAGCCCAATAAGTTATTTATTCATTCTTGGCTCGCTTCTGAAAAAGATTCATCTAACGCTATTCTCATGTCTGAATCTATAGTATTATACTAAATATATCTATTTAATTTATATTTCTTGGTCCTATTTACTATTTTTTTTTATTAATGTTACTTATTTAAGACCTCGAGCGTTGTTTAACTGAAATTCATATTTTTCAGGTTATGTTGAGATTTTATTTGATTTAACTTTTCTTTTTGTTAACTCAAATCTATATTTCATTAAGGAAGCAACTACATGCTTTTCAGTCGTTAAACATTCACAGTAAATTACCCAATTCCATATATTGTTGCGAGAGTAAAAGTTATATTAACATCGCATGTATAAAAAAGAACATTAATGCTATTGATGGTGGATCTCTTAATTTTGCGCCTTGGTCAAGTGACTATTGTGGGACCTGAGTTTGCAGATCCTCTCCAAACACGCCAACGTGAGGACTTTGAGTTCAACAGATTTAACGTGCATCGGCCCCTCTACACGGTACAGTGGCACCTTCTGAACTCTACAGTAGCACCAGTACTCGAATCCACGACTCACCGGCCACGAGTTCGTGACTTTAATCACTTGGGTACCGCGGCTCTATATGTTGAAGCAATTGCTTTTTGAGCCTAATGTTTGAAAACATAAATATTCTTGATTAATAAATATTACTGCTTGAGCTTAATTTAAAAAGGGGGGGGGAGTGTGTGAAAAAATAACTTCTTTAAATATTTCCAAAATTTAATTCTTTTTTTAAATTCAAAAACAGAATGAGAAAGGTCATAAAAAATAGGTTATATTAATTTTATTTTGCACATGATAATTATAGTAGCAAATACTTTTTTAGAAAAATAGATGGTATTTGAAAAGAGATACAAAAGCTCTAGGAATATTGCAAAAAAAAAATAAATAAATAAATAAAAAATAAACCATAATTTATTATAGTTTATACTCAGTGATAAAAAACTTCAAGGACATTCTATTTCGTCCTACATCTTGGCATTTTTTTCCCCTTTGAGCTCTTTTCGTTTATCCAAAATAAATAAATAAATAAGTGAATTATATGCTTTGAATATCTGATGGTATGAGAAATGCATTTAATACAGTTCCCGATAACATACTTAAACGCTTAAAAAAATTTCTAGAAAGTTGTTTCAATGAAATAGCTTGCTTCATTGAGAAGATTCCTGTTTGTAATTAAACTTATCAACCCTTATTTTAAATAAGTAATATTTATTTAACAATATTTTTTTCTCATATTTCTTATGTTATGAGATAATTTGATTCTTAACGGTTCGTCTCTGAAGACAAAATATTGAAGTATAAGAAGAATTCGGAAAAATTCGGTGTTCCTCCTAAAACACCGAATTCTTGGCCTCGCCTTAAGCTTTGTGAACTAAAAAGTTTTTCCGACCATCATGTAAGAAAATGTGTGAAATGTACAAAGTAAGAAATGTACTCAAATGTAAGAAATTTGTTACTGATTTTAAGTAATCCCAGATTCTAACAGGACATGAGAATTTTAAGAGCTATTTGTCTAGGTTTAATTTAATTGGTTATGATGTTTGTTCTTGTGGTGAGGTTGCTGAAACTGCGGAACATGTATTGTTGTACTGTAACCAACATTTTTGTGAAAGAGGAAATTTTAAAAAGGAGCTGAAACGCGTTTAGGTATTTTCTGACCACCTGTTTTGTCTTTGTTGGTCAATTGTTCTGAAAGCCTTAAAGTCTAAAAAAAAATTGTTTACTGTATAGATTTTTAAAGTTTTATTGGTACTTCCCCTTATTTATCTTTGTATATTTTCCCCCTTCCTTTTTATTTTATATTTTTATCTTAAATGTATTTTTAATTTTGTTTTAAATTATATAATTGTGCTACCACTTACATCTGTAAGCCTCTTGTTATGCAATCTGGAGCATGAGGAGTTTTGCAAATAAATTAATTAAAAATAAAAATTATAATAATAATATCGAAATATTTAAGTTTTCTGCGAGACCATGTATTGAGCATGGATATTTTATTAATTTTGATCATGTTTATGTGATAGCTTTCAAATTAATAACGTAGTTTTAATTTCAAATGAATTAGAATCAACAACTTTTACCTCAATGTACAGTATACTTGCACCAGAAACAATTTATAAGTGATTGATATGCTTTTTCAATTCCTTCTATATATTAGTTCGCTTACATCCATATATATATTTATACATATATCTTGTGCAAATTTTCAATCGTTAATAAAATACTTTTTATTTATCCATTCAAGTTCAAATACATTTTTTTAAACTTGTAGTGGATAACACTTGATGTTAATACAGTTGCTTCAAATATTAATTCATTTTGATTAAGTTAAAAAATAAATAAACAGTAATAAAAAAAATTATATTCTAACAGCATATATAGAAAGGAAAATCGTTCGTGGTGTCCTGTAGCGCAACGGATAGCGCGTTGGACTTCTAATCCAAAGGTCGTGGGTTCGAATCCAACCTGGGATGGCCAAATTTCTGAGAATGTGACTTTGTTTTTACTATAATTCATGAATAAATAATTGGAATAATTAAATTTAATTCATGAATAAATAGTAACAAACAAGCAAAAATAGTCTAACGCCATGTATAGAAATGAAAATGGAAAACTGTGCAAGGAAAATCGCTTTCTATTTTGTCACTTAATATTGTGACTCTATCACAAGTATATACATATTTATATTAATTGTAACTATTTAATAAAAAGTAACTAGAATAAATTTTTCTTTGTTGACCTATGTAGGAATTGACTTAAAAACTTTTTTTTATATTACTTGTTTATACATTTTAAGTAATAAAAATAAATATTTATCAAATATTAAAACAAAAATTCACCTTATTTACATTTTCTGGATGAAATTTATAATTCCTCATAATTTTAGGATGCTAACCCAAAAAATATTTTTTTTCTTGCACTAGAATTTTATTGAAAGTTTTGATGTTGCTTCGGAGGCAAGTGCGTAACCGAGTCACTGTATCATATCGTGAGTATATCTTTACCACTGAAACTATACATTGCACTTCAGATTTCAGTTTCGTGTGCAAGAAATTGGGAAAGAAATAATGAAAAGTTTCACATGCAATTCCTCCTATGATTATATTGTATGTTATAGTTCATGTTTCAATTTCAAGTCCCTTAAATTTGGTGATGGGTGATAGAATTGTAGATTTTTCAAATCTGGAGGGAAATCTATCACACTATCTGTCCTTTAATTGTAGAAATTTCCTTTATATTGGGAAAAATAAATAAAAATACTAAAACGCGAATAATTTGCAAAATTTCTGTAGATTTAGAATTTTTAAGTTGTATGATCCGATTTGATTGTATCGAACGCTGCACTTTTTTCCTGTTTATCTCCCATCAACTGCTTTGTTCAATTTTTAAATTTAGTGTCATTGATACAATTAAAAAGCTTATTCAATCACACCCAAAGGAATCTTGATTTTCTTAAAACTTTGATTTCAATAAAAATATAAGGAAATATTTTTTATAAATATACATATAGAAAATAATTTCTAAAACCCTCATTTACAAATACTTTCCTACTGCAAGTTTCTCATATATAAACGCATCAAAAGTTCACTTTTACTTCCACTCTATACGTGTAGTTAAAGCTATTTGAATTCAACGCTGCGGGGTTAAGTAAAAAGTGTCAAAGTAAATACTGGCTTGGATTAATGTGGTTTTTGAACTAATATTTTATTGTTTCACGAAAGTTATGAGCCGTGAAACTTGTAATTTATATGACGAAGACGACGCCTGAAATGTGTATCTTATATCCCTAACTTCTACAGCCCTCAGAGAGGCTGTGGTAGTCTAGTAGTCAAGATAACGGACACGTGGCCCGCTTGTCATGAGTTCGAGTCTAGCACCACTGAAGAGTTGGAGGAAGCTGAGGGGCCTTGGCATGTTAAATATTTCGAGGCTCAAACGTCCTCCCATTGGTGTGGTGGGGAAATTAGGAGAAGGGGTACCAGCTCTGGTGCCACGCTCATCATTTGACCATGGTCAAAAATTACGAGCTCCGTCACCAAAAGCCCATGAGTAGCTGAATAGTGCAACGTTAATATTCATTCACTCACTCTTTAACACTCAGAGGGTATGGTCACGTAACCGAATCTCTCTTTTTCACAATCTCCATCAAGAAAAAACTTTTAGGCACGCCTCCCGAATTTCTTCCAACAGCCAATCTCCGTCATGTCTCTCAGCAGACCAAGAAAATTCACACTCGCCGTCTCCCACATCGAAGACCACCAGATATCAGATTGCGGACAGTTTTCACAGTCCAGATGCCTACAGATGAACGCCCATTTCATTTGTAACCGAGGGGTTATGATCCCACGCTAATGGTCGGCAATATTTCAGTCGTATCACATATTCGATTCTTGATTCTATTAAAAGACTTTTGTGATTTTACATATTAGAATTTTTGTTGATATATATCTGTTTTGCTATCTGACGAGGCTTAAAATTCTACAGAGAGTGTGAGGGAATATTTATTAACATCGCACTATAAAGCAACACGAGGGCTATTGGCGAAGGACCTCGTAATTTTGAACCTTGATCTAATGACGAAAATGACACCTGAGCTGGTACCCTTCTTCAATCTTCCACATCACATCAATGGAAGGACTTTGAGTCTTGACAGATTTAACGTACATCAGCTCCTCTACGCAGCGAGTCTTCAGTGATACTAGGCTAAAACTCATAACATGAGGGCTACGAGTCCGTGAAAATGACCATTAGGCTATCGAAAGCCGAAATGAGTGTGTGATATGAATATGAAGAGTGGTATGCCCGCTTCGTGTCCACCTTGTTATCTGACAGACATTTACTATTGTGAGGCATATTACCTGTGATTAATTGATTTTGTGTCGAGCTGAAACAGGCAGTGAAAGCGTTCAATATCGATAGGACCCGTATTAGCCTCTTTTACTTGTCGGGTAAGAGGTTGACTCACGTTGAATGTATCAAGGATTAAAGTCCAGACGGTGGTGTGACGAGGAGAGTGGTACCAACTCAATAGGATTTCGTCATCTGACATTGTCTCAAAGTTACAAGTCGTTTTGGATGTGGTTAGCTTCGCTTTTGTTGAGTAGAAAGATGCAATGGCTTTAATTTGATTTGAATTTACTTTATATTCCGAAGCAATACAGAGGTTATTGGTGATGGACCTCTGATTGTTAGTTCAAAAAGATTCTAAGACCACCGTAAGCGTTAATCTACAAAACAACGCGTCTAATCATAGAGTCAAAGAGAGTACGGATGGTGTCCTAGAGATGGCTCTGCATTTCTTAACTATTTGCTAGTATTCATCTCCTGAACGTGATGGTCGCAGAGCATGCAGATGATGTCCACTTACATTCCATTTGTTCGATCGGGGAGAGATAAGAGAAGAATGATAAATAGGGAAGCATCTCTAAATTTTGCAAAAAATGTTGCCTATGTTTGCAATACACGGTAGGACGCTATCCTGTTGGTAAAGGGCATTGACCACCCTTTCTCCTTCGAAGGAAGAGTAATATCACTGGCCACAGCACATCTCCCTCATATTGCAGAATCGTCATAGTTCTCTGAATACGAACGATGGGTAACTTTTTATATTACCCGATGACACCTCAAGCCATGATGAAGCATTGTCACGTGGTGGGGTATTCTACAGATGCGGTCGGATTCGACATTTTATCACTTATACTGACTCCAATTGAACAAACAGAAGTGTGACACAGAATTGAGAACAAAAACACGCGCTATTCATGTCTCTCTAACCCGGAACCATTGCAAATAGGGTTTGCAATCCCGTGTCATATTTTCAATTTCGGGATTACATTATCCAAATCCCGGGGTCCCGGGATTAGGATTGGACTATTTATTAAAAATACTTACATATTAGCATAGTTGAAATTGCATAATACAACTGAAAATATAATTAAAAATTGATTTAACATTATTTTAATGAAACAAATAAAAAAATAAATTCATCATAAAAAGCAAATAAAAATAGTACCAAATGGAATTTTTTTTAAAAAAAGCATTTCTTCAATTCTTGTGTTTTTGTAAATAAGCTTATAAAAACACAGCTCGTCCAACGTTTGATCGTTGAAACGGCTTCTTATTTTTGTTACACATTGTCCTGACGTAGAAAATGCACGTTCGGACTCTTTTCTAGTAGGTATTATCGTCATTAAATAGGAGTATGTTCTTTTCAGGTAGTCATTATGTCTCCCTCCATTTTCAAAAAAGAGACATTTCTTTTTGAATTTTTGATGACAGTGTCTCAAATCTAATAGACTGCATTGGTGCATATACCTCTTTGATAACTTTATTTAGTTCTTCTGCTATATTTAATGGCTTTAGTACACATAAATTGATCCAGTTATTGAATCATAATGTGAATCAATTTCAAGTGTTATCTCATTTGAAATTGAAGATACAATTGCATGAGCTGTATGTAATGCAATGGGATTTGAAGTGTCTCAAGTCTTCCAAGCAGGTCCGCTATTAATTAAAGGCTTTTAATTGAATAAGGAAATGTGATAAAATCTATTCTTGAGATATTACTTATATTATTGTGTAAGCATTGCAGTGAGCCACTTAGATTTGTGCAACGTTCACCCGTACGAGAAATGAGAGCTGTGCATATATATATTTTTTTTACCTATAGCACTTATAATTGCACAAAAAAAATTCTATGTACATATTTCATGAAAAAATATAAATTTTTAAAGAATTAAATTCTTAAAAAATTTTTATGAGAATCATTTTTTAAATATATTTCAGACAAAAATTAAATCCCGGTATTAGTTATTTTAATCTAGGGATTTCAGGATTGGAAAAAACACCGGGATCCTGGGGCTGAAAACCTTACTAGATATCTTCCAAAAATTCTAATTGCCTCTGACCAAGTTAGCTGACACCGGACATCCTGAGGGCGGGAGAAATGTCCATTTTCTGACCCCACTCGCGGTGGGGAGAAAGTTATAGAAGAAAATAAGAGAAAACATATCAAATTTCACGGTTTAACATAGACCCACCCCCTCCTCGAGCCCTTCAAGGTTCAAAACACGTAAGAAAACTGCCATTAAACGCATACAGTTAAAAAAAAGTAAATAAGATACATTAAATGTAATACCAGATTCACAATACTTTGAAAAAAATTTCAAATTGTAATTCAGACAAAAAAATTAAATCCCGGGATTAATTATTTTAATCCCAGGATGTGAAAAAACCACCGGGATCCTGGGGCTGCAAACCCTAATTGCGACTGAAGTCGTCTGCGTGTGGAGTTAAGATCAGTTTGTTCTGAATGGACATCATGAATGCAGGCCTCTCGAAACAATCACAATATCACAAGATTCAGTTTTTTTATAGGCACCTTCCTGAATATGCTAAAATTTAATTCTTAAAAATAAGATATTAGTATCTTAATATAAAAATTCAAATCTAAATGTAGCAAGGAAATTACAATTGCTATTTCTAATATATTTCTTATAATAATGATGTCTTTTAATACACTTCTCATACTCCAGGGATTGTTATCTTTGAAACAAATATATAGAGAGAAAATGATAATATTTCATTGGAAAAAAACTATTGTCGCAATATCGCATTTTTAGAAGAGTAATTAATAAATAATTTCAGTCCATTTACAGTAAATGATTTGGAAACGGCAAATAATCGATTATATATGCATATTATATCAGTAGTTAAAATCTACCAGTTTTGGGTCAAGGGGAGCATGGGAGAAAGGGGAGCAAAATTTCACCCTATCCTCTTCTTACCGATAGGGGTAACTTTGAGGGCAGTGGTGTAAGGAAGGACATTACCCCACCCCTGCAAAGTCAGTTTTTGGGCCCTAAGTCGGATCTTACAAAGGGTACTTAGTGTCAGTCAGGCTTTGGGCCCTCTAGAACCCTGGGCACCCCGCGATGCGAGGATGTACGTTACACCACTGTTTGAGGATTTTAGTCAGAGGATTTTAAGGAGGAGTCAATAGAAAGGAATGGATATTTTACCCCTTTCTCTCATGTTCCTCTTCCCCTCACTGCTCCTCCTGGCCCAGAACCGGTAGATTTTAACTATTTATATTCCAAAATTTTCAATTTTAATTTTAGTGTGCGGACCTCTACATACATGTGTTTTCATTTTACATTTTCATCTGAATTCAAGTATTCCTCTTTGTAAATTATCTAAATGCTTATAAAATTTTGAAAGAGAGGAGAGAGAGATTTTACTGCTCAATATTTGACTGATGAAGTGAACAAATTATGAAATACTCAGCGCCTTCATATATTGCTATTACTATTTAATCCTTACATTGGAATTGTTTATGTATAATGTCGTGATCCCAAGTTTATTTAATTCCTGGGTAGAGAGAGGGATTACACGCTTTGGATAAATATTATTTTATTTACAAATTTAAGAAGAAATAGATAATTATTATTGTATATCCATCAGAAGATATTTTACACCTTTAGCAATCATCTACTTGTATCAGCACACACCTGTCTCGCGGGTCTTCAACTGGATATCGTATTGCCCACGATCCACCAAAATGGAGTTTCTAGTGTGTGTTGCTCGCAACTCTAGATGAGCTTCCTATTTCCCCGGAACGCCGGTATCAATCTTTCGGTGCCCGAAAATTCAAGTCTCCAGATCACTCCTCCTGTCGCTGGTCTTCCCGCTGCCTATCAGCCATTCTCAGATTGTTTATCGCTGATATCGTCGAAGTCTCCGGTCTCCTACCGAACTGTCTCTTTAAACACCCTGGAAGCGGGCCTCTTTCACGCCACCAAGAATTCCTGATTAGTAGAAACACGGATCTGCCACCCGACACCCTCTGTCTTGGTCCCAACCCTCATTGGTTCTTCAGAGAGAAAAGCTTGTATAGATTGACATCCTCTTGTCGGCGTACATCGTAAATCTTATGAAGGGTAAAAAAATTGACATGTCACTTCAACACATCCTTGGCATTTCTTCCTTACAATAGCCGACACCCCTTTCTATACGTGAAGGAGGGTTACTTGTTAGAGGGGACGAAAGAATGGACAGCCGTCGAAACAAGTGTCCTTTCAAAAGATTGCTGTGAAGAAAAGCCCTCTGGTGAATCTATTCACCTCTGAATGTCGGAGAAGAAAATGAAGGTTAGCAACTAACAGTCCAATATACGAATCTACAACTGTTTCACCTCAGGATGTGAGAGAAGACTCTATAAATCACTTTGAAAGAAAAAAAAACAATGGCTATTCTGCTCACCTCTGGACGTCAAAAATGAGCAAACGTCCGTCTAAGAACCGATAATACAACGGAATAAAGTGAAAATAACCTTGATGGAGAAAACCGCAGGGAAAAAGGGATTACAAACATGTGTTCGACTCTAACCAAATAAGTGGCAGTTTAGCGAGTAAGACTAAATTTTCGAGTTATGCGTCTTGCTCGAAAACGGGGTATTCCGGACTAGAAGATCAGTCTAGTGCAGAGGTTCTTAAGTTTTTCCTTGTCGGCACCCCTGTGAATCTTATATGATTTCATACCCTCTTTATAATATTATAATTTTGTTAAAATGTGTGGCGTACACATATGAAAATTAATTCTCTAAACTACAGACTGTGAATGAGTGTTTATTAACATCGCTGTTTAGAGTTACAGTAAGGTTTTTGCCAACGGACCTCATAACTTTGAGCCACTATCTGGTGTGGAGGGTAACAGTCCAAGCTGTCCAACAGTCTAGTGAGCGTGAACCCACTCTTCAAACTTCCACACAAAACCAACAAATAAAAAAAACTGAAGCCTTTAAATACAAATGCAATATTTACAACACGAAAAAAAAAAAACTTAAACAAATAATATAAAAAAATTAAGTCAATTCCTTCTTAGGTCAACAAAGAACAATTTTATATATATTTTAGTTACTTTTTATTAAATAGTTACAGTTAATATAAGTATGTATATACATATGACTGAATCACAATATTAAGTGACAAAATAGATATAGCTATTTTCCTTTCTATTTATGGTGCTGGACTATTTTTGTTTGTTTGTTAATATTTATTCATTAATTAAATTTAATTATTCTAATAAAATAGTATAGTAAAAAAGAAATCATATTTGCAGAAATTATGCTATCCCAAGTGGGATTCGAACCCATGACCTTTGGCTTAGAAGTCCAAAGCGCTATCCATTGCACTACAGGACACAACGACCGATTCTCCTGTCTATATATGCTGTTAGACTATTATTTTTGCTTGTTACTATTTTTTCATTTTTAAATTTAATTAATGAATTAATATTAGAAGAAACTATTAACACCAAGTGCCATCCACTACAAGTTTAAAAAAAATGTATTTGAACTTGGATGAATAGAAAGTGTTTTATTAATGATTTAAATTTAAACAATAATTTTAAGCTATTCAGCAATAATTGCTTGGAATACAACTATCCAAGTAACTTCATTTTTAAATATGTCTAAATTATCTCTCTAATTCTCCTTTTCAAAGTTTAAGTATTATTCTTTGTTTTTTTCTCCTTCTGTTTTTTATTATTTTCAATTTGTTTTAGTTTGCTTTGTTTAATTACAAAAAAACTATCCAGGTGGCGCCACTAATTTTTGCATCTGGTTTTATCAACTTAACACGTCATTTTAAACGATCATTTAGCGTATTGCTCTCGTACGTACAGTTTTTCCCGCTCTCCGGTTATTTGCATTTTTTCATGTAAGTTTTTGCTTCATTATTCCTTTTCAAAATTATTTTTATTTGTATTTTGTTAGGATTCATTTCATTTCATATTTTCTATTATTTTCATTTTATTTTTCTTTTGGTTGCAAATTACACGTGGTTGGTTTTAGGCCTAACTTTTCAATATTGGTATGTTTTCCTGTTATGTATAAAATTTCTGCTGAACAGGGGAAGGTAGGATCCATAAAATATATTTAACCCTAATTTTGCTGGTCCTAATTCAGCAACAGCTTTAGAAATCATAACAGATCTTCATTTTAGTCTATTGACTCTTTTGGCTTCTTACATTTTAAAGTTCTAATTCTGTTCCATGTTATACATACGCTTAGTTAATTCTTCTATAATAGACTCTTCCATTATTTTTAAAGTGTGTTTCTTTAAATCTGGTTTGAATCTTCTAGCTTTGTTAGTGATATTATTTTGTATTATCAATTTTATTATGCCATGTATTTCTTTCATTTTATGTTACTATATATATATATATATCTTGTTCAAATTTTCAATCATTTATAAAATACATATACATATACATATATACAAAAACAAATATATATATATAGGGAGATAGTAAACTTTTAGTTAGAATTGAAAAAAATATAAATGAAATTTTTGCGTTCTCATTTAAACATTCTTCGCGTTTCACATTTACAGAATGATTTTTAATCACATCTAGAACTATGCATTTCAAACAAATTGCATAAATCCTCATCGGCTCATCATTTTAACACCCTTTTATAAACTTCACTTGTACATATGTAAAGGAATCTTTGAATTCCATTTTTTCTTATTTTATAAAAGGTCAGATTATAGTTCAAAGTTTTGCTCACTTGTCCAGGACCGATCACAATACAATAATTTAATAATTTTGTTTCATTGTTCTGATCAGGATCATCAGGATTAATGATTCCCCATTTTCAGATCCCGTCTCGCATCTGGCGACTAATTTCAGATCTCATTTCCAGATTTGGCGACTAAAAGATTTAATTACAACTTAGCTCGATTAACTATAAAAGGTTTCTTTTTTTGTAGTTTTTTTTAAACTATAATTTATTTTACTTAGTGCATCCTATTACTTTCAATTTACAGAAGATTATATCATTACTTAAGAGCATTTCTTTGATTAGAATTTAATTTATTCATTTTGAAATCCTTCGTCACACGTCCCTTGATTTACCTTACATAGACTAAACGTTCGACATTGTTTTCGATAAAGCAGTATGGATTAGCGGAACATTTTAGAGAATACATACCAAATGTTTGAGAGCCTTGTCTTTTAAGAGAGAGGGATAACTAAATTGCTGAGTGATTAAAGAAAATTAAACGAATAAAGTGTGTGTGAGTTTGCATTGGCAAATAAAATTTTATTAAGAATGATGTAATAATCTTGTGCGAAATCAAAGGTAAAAATGATTACAAAATAGTCACAGCGAAAATACTCATTACATTTAATAAACGTTTAAAAAAAACCAAGGTAAAAGTTTGAAAATTTAAATATTTAATCCTCTTTTACTTTATACATTTTATAAGTAAGTGTAGTATTCTCATTTTCATAAATTTCTAAGAATTTTCCAAGTGATTTTATGTTGAGCTAGTTTATTTTTTGTGTTGTGTGTGATTTTAAGTTGTTAGGGAAGTCTAAACACGAATCAAGTCTTATTGAATGAAATTTTGCTAATTATGGTTTTCCCGTGAAACGTATCAACTGTATAAAATATATAGATCTGATTATACTAGTGTACAAAACTCAATCAGCCAAATCATTTTTCAAAACATCGCACTAAAATTTTAGAAGAAAAAAAGCTTTTTGGGGCAATCACAATGAAAATTAAACTTAGTAAATAAGTGTTAGATATACATATTCAGGTAAAATTAGTTTAAGGTATAAGTTTGAGGAATTTTGCCGAAGAATCTGGGATAGACAAAAATGGTATATAATGATCTTGGAAACCTTTCCTAAAGAATAAGTACAGCTGTAAAGAAGGTTTTGGTGGTCAGTCAAAGAAAACAAGTGGAAGATGATATATCGTCGTTGTGTGACCAAAAAGTCATCCAAAAGCAAACAGAAAATAACATCGTTCATTGGGAGCTGGACAACAGGTATTCTATTATTTAATGCAGACTGACATCATTGTAAAGGTTCTCAAACACCCATGGTTATAAATTCCGCATACCATTGATAGCAGCCCGTCGTTGGGACCATTTATAATATAATAATATACAGCAAGATTTTTTCTTATTGAGAACATTTATAACATCGTGCACCACAAAGTATCACACGGGGGCTTACATAGAAGTAGGCGTAAAGAGCACATCACAAAGGAAAGAAGGATTACAACAGAAACACCCATGCCTTCTCGGGGATTCGAACCCAAGCTCTACTACGGCACTATAGTCAGCGTTACTAACCACTATACCGGATGGGTGGCTAATAGCAAGTTTGGATATATTATCAGTGCCGTTGCTCCTTTTTAACAATAAGAAAAGTTTCAGTTTGACAAACGATTCTCGCCCTCTTCGAGAAGATGGATAGAAGCAGAAGGATGCTTTCTTTCCACTAACATTAAGAAAAAAAGGACTGATGGGTTGGCTCTAGCTTATTTGTGTGAATAGGTATTACAATGAACAGAGGGGCAGAATTCCACACTGTATGCAAAGGTTCACTTACTGGAGATCGTTATTGTGATGAAGCTATCCTCTCCCGAGTACGTCTGTTTGGAACTGCCAATAGAACAGATTTAGTTTTTACGGTTGACAATGATACCTCAATGATACGGATGACAACGATTGTACCTCATAGGTACAATGCTGCTTAGGAACATCTGGAAACTGAAGTAATTCTAGAATGGATTGGTCAATATTATCCCTTGATTAGATTCCATTGAACATAAGTGGAATATTTAGGAAAAACTCTTGACGATGAGATCGTATCCTCCGGAGAACATCAGACACTGACACAGATGCTAATTAAAGAATAGGAACTCTTAGCCCACACACAAGATGTGTTGGATGGTGTTCAGTATGAACAAACGGTCCCAAGCAACAACTGCAGATAAATAGGTTTGTATCTTTTACTGAGAGGCTTTAGTTTGATGGGGGTTTTTTTCTCTAAGCAAACAGTGTTTTATATACACCAACGCTCTTCGTCAGTAATATTCTTTCCCTGCTAAGCCCTATTTTCTTTTCTTCTTTTATGCTTTTTTTATCCTTTAATTACTGTTTTGTGCCATTGTAGTATAAATGTCATATATCTCCATTGGATTTTTTTTGTTTTTTTTTTTGCTGAATTACGGAAAAATTATAGAAGTTGTTCAAGCTTTGAACATTAGTGTTTATGTTAGCACTAAAGTTAAAATATACAATTCAGTTATTTCGTAAAATACCTATGATTTTGTGAAATAACTCAAAGTGTGCCTAGATTAATAACTTCACACTCTTACCTAGTTATTCGTTGAAATAACTAGGTATTCTAAAGCTTAATTATAGCGATAGAGCGTTAAAGCGAAAAATGAACACTTAGGCATTAATAAAAAAAGGCCGCTGTCTTATAAATGAATTGTATATAGTTAAAGTCTTTCGAAAAAAACACATTTCATATTACGATTACATTAATTTGTAATATGAGTAATAATAAAGTAAAAAAAGAATATATAACTTAATATTTTTGCTAGATTAGTTAAACAATATTAAAAACATAACATAATGCAGAGAGAGAGAAAGAAAAATTTTATTTAAAATTTTACAACTTTTATATGTATATAAATTATTAGTCTATATAGTCCTGCTGGCAAAAACACTAATGCTGCTTAAAAAATGTTACAAATTTTTTTTGCAAAGCGCAAACCATGCGGTATATAATATTTTAACAACTAGGCGATCGTTCTCTACAACATAACTAGTTAAAACGTAGAATCCTATAATTTTATATTTTTGAACTGATGTGGTCAGTTGATTCCAGAAATACATAGTTATTTTATTGAATAACGGATTCCATGCTTTAACACGGAAACATATATATTCTAATCATAATATTATTAATTATGCTAATTGAGGTATTCGATTTTTATCCTTATGTTTTCCTTGTAGACATCTTTTTTTCAGAAATTTCAAAAAATAAAAAATAATGAAGTATTTATCAATAATATTTGAAAACTGAATTTACGGATCGTTTTTGTAAAATTTTAATCGCAGTAATGTTTAATTAGTTTTAACAGATTCTATGATAGAGAGAAATATGTAATAATTAACGAAAATTTTCTCTTTAGGGGTTTTAATTCATAATAGCCTTCAGCCCTATAAGACTTCTCATGATAATTAATTTTTATTTCACCCGCCTAACGGGAAATACTCTCAACTTTATCTCTCCAAAACTAAAACTTTAACTTTTTAAAAATAAGATGATGCAACATTACATCATTTGTTTATTCGAACTAATTAGAAAAGCCCTTACCGGAAATAATACGGTTTTAATAGTTTCCGGTTGACCAAGACTATAAATAGAAGATATCTCTGGAGTGAAGAAGGAATGTATTTGTAACTGTCTTAATGTGGCTTGTTAGCCTATTTGTGTTTGGGCTGTACTTTTCGTGTCACCGTTCGTTCATCAATAAAATATGAATGTTTAACGTCTAAAGACCTTCTCCTAATTACCACGATTGCAACTATCACTAAAATAGGATCCCCTAAATACCAAAATGTATTAAATTAAGTCCGTAATTTTACAGACACACAATACATATATATATATATATATATATCATACAGTGTATCCAAAAAGTTCCAGGACTGAATGCACACATGCAACATAACACAGCAAAATTAAGTTTATTTAATATCAAGCTTCTACATAATCCCCCTGCACTTCAATACAACGTTTGGATCTTGTATAAAGATCTTTGAACGCCTTCTGGAACGCCTCGACTGCAACACTCTGCAGGTCCCTTGTCACTGACGCTTCGATGTCCTCTACCGACGCGTACCGCTGTCCCTACATCTTCAATTTCAACTTTGGAAACAGAAAATAGTCCGGAGGGGACAGGTCAGGTGAATATGGGGGGGTGGTCGATGGTTACAACCTGCCTGCGCGCCAAGAATTGCTGAACAATGATGGATTTGTGTGACGGTGCATTGTCATGCAAGAGACACCAGTTTCCACTGTCCAACATTTCGGGTCTCACACGCCGCATTCTTTTCAGTAGCCGGTGTAGCACATCCTTGTAAAAGGCACCAGTGACAGTGGACCCTTGTCGAAGGAATTCGTGGTGGATAATTCCTCGACTGTCGAAAAACACGAGCAGCATCGTCTTTGTTTTTGATTTTGACGCACGAACTTTCATCGGTCGACCCTTTCCCGGACTTGTCCACTCCGAACTTTGGCGTTTAGTTTCCGGATCATATTCGAGGCACCACGACTCGTCTCCGGTGACGATGGTTTTCAAAAAGTTAGGGTCTTCATCGGCCGCGGCAATCAAATCTTCGGAAGAAGCAATTCGGTGTTCTTTTTGCTCCGTAGTCAGAGTGTGTGGCACAAAGCGCGCACAGTTTCTTTTTCTTTAAATCCTAAGTCATTATATCGTAAAAACAGACCCTACACTCATGCTTAAAGATTCCGCAATCATTTCTATCGTCATTCGACGGTCTGAGCGCACCAACGCTTGCACTCGTTCGACATTTTCATCAGTCCGACGCGAACGTGGACGACCACACCTCTCCATCATCGTCCGTCGCTTCTCTTCCATCTCTAAACCTTGCAAACCACTCAAACACACGCGAACGACTCATAGCCTCGTCACCATGAACAGTTTTAATCATTTCATAGGTTTCTGTGGCCGTTTTACCCAATTTAAAACAAAATTTAATGTTCGTTCTTTGCTCCATTTTTTAACGATGACACGACCACTATGACACACCACACTCGAGTGAACGCTGAGAAATTGGAACTCATCCAAACGGAATAAAACTTCGCGCGTGCGTCGGAGAAGGTTGTTGCTACGCGCTCCATGAATGGACTAAATTCATGTGACGTCACGATCACGTGAAAACTATGTCACGTGACCACGTACTGTTTGTTTACTACAGTAGCTACGATTATTTCGTTCTTTTAGTTTTACATTATAATTTTTAAAATGTCTTATTTTGCTCAAATGGTTGATCGATCATTTAAAGAAACGGTTATTGTAGGAAATAAAATCATTTTTTAAAATCTGACAAAAAATCAGTGTTTTGAACTCGTACTTGTTATTTGTCTTATCTCGTACATAATTAGCTATGTGTTACTGTAACTAAGTTGTTTATTTGGATTTAATAGTTTAAATTTTCATTGCTAAAATTATTTCTGCTTGGTTATGTATATCCTGTTCTTATAGTTACATAATTAAAATTGATTTCAAGGCCAATTTTTGTTTTAAAAAATAGTTTGTAACTTAGAAGCTTTTTCATTAATTTTTTCTGTTCAAGATAGTGTTGAAAGTTTTTGTAGATACTCTCAATTGGTATGTTTTATAAAAGTTAGTATGGATTCTGGTTTGAGATTTCTGGTTATATTTTTAAAAAATCTTGTGTTTTTTCCAAGTTTAGCGAGAAAAATAATTATTACAAATCAACAAGGAAACAGATTTTCAAATCCATACTAACCTTTTTCGCAGTAACCTATGAAACATAAATCACTTAAAATGACTAAAAAATTTTAAACATTGGGCATATTATGAGTTTGAAAAGATTTAAATTCTTAATTTTTTTTTTAAACAGTGAAATAATAGCTGGTCAAACTGACTTTTTGCTGTTATTGTCTCCAAAAAACATTTTTAAAAAAGGGTACTTTTTAGCTTTAAAACAAAGTGACTTAAGCCAATTTAAAAAAAAAACACACACACCTCAATTACTGGAAATTATTTGTTATGTCTGGTTGTACATTTTTTCTTGTTTGAAAAATTCTTATTTTTGAATACTATGGCCAAAATATATTCAATTAATTTTATGACCTGAAAAGTTTATGGAATGTCCAACACAATAATCTTGTGATTCGCTGTTTTTATATATATATATAAATATTATTCATCATTGAAATTGTACAGAAATATTTGTTTGGTTTGATAAATTTTGAATTTAATTGTGAATGGAAATTTTATGCGACTATTCATTTATATATATATTGTATTGTATTTTTTCCATCTAATTTGCAATTCATTGTGCTGTAAAAATGAAATTCATTTTCACTAATGGATAAATATTATTAATCAAAAACTTTCATATTAACTCACTTTAATATGAGATGAACAATGGCTTAAAGTAAATTTTTTACGTTTAAATTGTATTTTGGAACCATCTATTGTTTATACATAAATCATTATTTTCTATTATTTTTATAAATTGTATGTAATTCAATAAGAAAAATTTATTTAAAATTAAGGATAATTAAATTGAATTTCTGAAAATTATTTCACTTTTTCTGATGGTACATTCCCTTAATATTGTACAATATAAAAGAAGTAGATCAACATGTTATAGGCACTTCATATAAAAAAAAGTATTTATTAAAAATTTTAATGTAAATTTTTAATATAGTACATATTTGCATTAATAACAACTTGTGATCCAAGTGTCGCATACCCATACACATGTTTTTTATTGCGTGATGTTATTTTTATAAAAGTTTTAATTTTTTTGTTTGATGCTTAATATAGCAACTGCTGAAGGTAACTTTTTAATATGCTGAAAGAGCTCTCAACACTTGCTACAGTAATTGCAACTTAAGAAAAAAGTATTAAAACAATTAATACATGTAGAAATAACTCATTATATTTATTTTGCATGTATTGCAATATATCTTGTGTTATTTAAATCTCTTACATTCAAAATCAAATTCTGTTGCTAACTGATTTCATCTACATTTTTGTTGTAAACTTAACAAATGTCTTAAAACTTTTTTCTAATTCATGTTTTTCGCAGGTTTTTAAATCAGAATTAATATTTGGTATATTTATATAAATCTATTCACGTAAAACTGTATCAATATTGCAGTGTTATAGAAGTAACATGTAAATTTCTCTACTGGGTTTTTTTATAATTTGCTAAGTTATGCACAATTCTATATTTAGAGGTTTTTTAAAATTTTGTTTACAAATGATAAATTAACACAGGGTCATATTTACTTATTCTATTGAACTAAAAAAAATTCCATTTATAGCTGTTCATATTATTTCATGGTTTCCACAAAGTGGGAGATTATTAAATGCTAAGAATTGAATGACAAGTCTTTAAAATATCAATTTGAGTCCTTACATTTACTTATTTATAAAAACTTTGCCATGTCCAATTTTTATTTTATTACAATCATTTTAGATATCTTTATATGTATAAAGTATTTACATGTATAATACATTGTAAAAATAAAATTCATTTTCATCAAACTGATCAACAATGAAATAAAATATTAATTTGAATTTTAAGTGTAGGTAGGCAAACTTGACGTAAATGTAATATATTTTATAGACAATTGTTATTTTTCATCTCTAAATGCTGGAAAAAAATGAGAAAATTCATGCATAACATTTTTGATATATATAAATTCCCACCCGTGTGAAGAACGAGTATACCAGTTAATAGCATACTAGTACAAAGGGAAAAAAAATTAAGAACTTTCTATAGTATTGATAAAGCAAACCACAAAATTACAGCATCATTTCAAATATCTTATACTGGTAAGCCACACTAATATAAAATATGCAATTCATGAAGTTGTAAAAAAAATTTCATCAGAGGATTAAATATATATGAAATACTTCCCTATCAACTCTTAATATTTTATGTACAAAATTATTTTAAAAAGCTTAACACTGTAAAACAGATACATCTATAAAATCCACAAATCATTAAGAAATATGCATAACTACGAGGGGCGAGCAGAAAAAAAGGTTACAAGTCGAATAAAAAATATTTATTTACAATAGACAGAAAATACAAAAAGGGAATTAAGAGGCATATTCACCTATCACATTTCATCATAATCACCAAGTCTATTTAGGCATTTATCATAGAGAATGCAGAACCTACTTGTTTAATCTGTCTAGGTAGAAATCAGGTCCTTGTCCATTGGGCCAGTCTCAGTACAATATCGCAGCACATCAGAAAATGATATACTGCGTGCTACCATATCTCAATCCCAGCTCTGACGAGATTTAAAGCTGAGTTACCCGTTGATCAATCTAAGTAGTTTCTTCAATTCGTGCCGTGGTGATTTCTGTCCTTGCAACATGTTGTCTGCTCATTGCAGATGCGGACACATTTCATTCATATCACGACTCGCACTTCCAAACAATAACAATTTCCAAAGAATCTTGCCATTTCAATCTGCATCGTCCTGAACCATCTGGGTACTTTCACTATCTACCCGCAAACCAGCTGTATACCAAGTAGCACGATCTGTCTCCACTTTTGCAGAAACCATCTTTGTTTTCCGTTGCAAATACCTGCTTACAAAATGTTGGAGTGCCTCCAGCAGGACAAGTGCATGTTGCACTTATAACCTTAAGTTTAAAAAAAAGTATTAAATATTAAAAAGAAATAAATTCTAAAATTAGATTGTAAATTTCTATGAGTTTTCGGTATTTATATACATATTAGTCTACTGGTTAATAAATGTTGAAAGATTTGTGCCCAAGTTAATTTTCAGCTTAATTTATATTCAATTATTTTATCTAAAGACCATAATTTAAATAAATAAATTATATGAATAAAAATTTTAAATAAGTGAAAATTAACAGTTTTTTTTATATAAAAACACATCATAAAGTGCTTGATTTAAAAATACTATGCCTTATAAGAAAAATTAGTAACAATTTGGGAGAATCTTAAATGTAAACACAACATTTCTCCATATTGAATTTAAGTTTTACATTTACATTTCTTTATCAAATTGGTTTGGCATTTCTTGTCTTTACTTTTAATGTGTTGGAATCAAATTAGGATTTACTCATAAATAGCAATAACTATGTAATGACTAAAGCATAATAATGAATATTCATTAAAATAGAAAACAATGCAATTGATATTCAATGCTACTCTAAAATATAAGAATCAAATTATAAACTTATCATTGATAATATAGCTATTCAAAAAATTTAAATTTGTCCATTCACATTTCTTTTACAAATGTTTAAAAAGCTGCTAGATTTGAATAGTTGCCATTACTTTTAATCTTTTAGAATCAACTTATAATTCAATGATAAATAACAATATTAATGTTATTAAAACCTATTTTGTTTTTTATAACAATGAGTTAAACTAAAGCATAAATGAGTAAATAGCAATGCATTCATAATAGTTTCAGAAAGTATCTAAATTAGAACACAAAATAATTTATAACTTACCTCAGAAGTTGTTCTGATCTGAACAAATGACTTGTACTTTACTCTCTTCATTTATGCTTTTACAACGCTTTTGATAAAAAAATTAATACTTAACTGAGCAATCAGGCTCGGTAAGCGACATGTTACTCACAAATTTGTCATCGAATATAAAAAAAAAGAACTACAAAATTAATTGAGAACTAAAATAACTGAGAGCTATATCTAAGTGAATCGAGAACTATAAACAAATACACCAGCTAACACTAGTCGAAGCAGACGAATACCTAATTAGATAAATAAATTACAAAAAAAACAAAAATTATGTAAAAAAGTTGTTAAGATTATTTTCTAACAAATATATACACTAGAATAATGCAAGAAATACAATGATATCACATATTTTAATTAGATAAAATTAAAGCTAAAGAATGTCAACAATTTGCTTATACGGTTCTACCACGGTAATGCAAAACACGTGCAATTGTTGCCCAATTTGTCACGTGATTCCCCGCTTGGCGTCTGCCTGGTGTGAATTTCGTCCATTGCGCAGAGATAGCGCTACCTGTACTGTTTTACTAGCGGCAGTCCTGGAACTTTTTGAATACACTGTATATATACATATAGTTTATATCTATACATAAAATTTCTCTACAAGAGAGAGATGAATATACATGATCAAAACTGAAAAGAATTTAAATTGCAAGATAACCAGACAATAGATTTGAAAAGGATATTTGAAAAATAAAAATAATAAATATAAAAAAGTATACAAGAATGCATGCCACAGTATTATAAACATTGTTGACTTATATAAAATAATATATATAAAATAATTTATATAAAAATAATTTATATAAAAGTGAGTTTGAACATGTTTTGTGGCCAGCCAACCTTCTCCCTTTCTGTTAATGATACTGAGCAAAAACCTATTGAAAATGATGGATAGAAAATATAAATCCATAAGGAGAAAAAGGTAACTTACCTAAAAATTGTATTCAAAAATGCAGAGCCCGCGCTAAATCTGAGTACAATAAACAAGTTATTACCAGATTCTGGATCCAAATGGAAATTCAAAGCATAGGAATGACTTAACAAAAGTATGAAAAGAATAGAAATAATAAATTAAGAATTGTAAACATACTACCATTATCTTAGGGACACTAAAATTATATATGATTTAAAAAAATTAATTAAATTAATTTTTAAAAAAACTAAGAGAACAAGTAATTTTATCTAACATTAGAATTTGGAGGTAACTATAACTATCCAGGAAAAATATATATATATAGTTTTAAATGTATGTGATCATTCATTTAACATCATTATCTCATTCAGTTATGTAAAAGTTAATTTTGGTATTAATTCTTACTACAATTTTTGTTACACCCATAATTTTCTCAATCTATATCTACCTATGCAAAGGACTGCTGATTAATATGCTTTGTGATTTTAAGCTCCGGTCAGATGACGAGGTAGAGAACTCAATCATCGTCCCTTTCTCCAACGAGAGAGACTTTCGAGCTCTGACAGATTCAATGAGCATCATCCTTCTACACGACGAAAAGGACTTGAATTTGCAGTGGATTGAGTATCGTGACACGACTACTAGGTCACTGAGTTTCGAAAAATTTTGCAGATGTTTTTCATGTTTTACTCGACTTTATTTGTTCATTACTGATAATTGTCATTAGCACAACTAAAATGGAATCGATTAAAATAAAATAAAAGCATTGAATTGATTAGACTAATAACGTTTGATCATTTAACTTAACCGTTTCTGTAAAGTAATATCGGACCAAATGTCCAATGCCAGTATTCAGTATTTTTTTAAGATCTTAATACCGGGATACTGGTTTTAATACCTCCTCCCAGGCAGTTAGAAATTTTAGAAAAAGAAAGAAAACACAGGTGTTTATTTGTTTCACTTGCCAGTTTTATTAGAGTGTAAAAATCACAAAAAATAATTTGTAACTTATAAATATAATAATAGTCTATATAAAGAATCACAAAAAAGTAAACGAACATCTTATTTATTTAAATCACAGAAAAAAAGGGCAAATATCACTATTCAGTCTGTTTTACTTTTTAACAAATTTTGAAATGTGATCTTAAAAAATGTAATGAACCAATTGTACTGTATGATATACAAATACAATGTGAATAAACAAACTCGCCAATTTTAAAAATATCGAAATATTACGCACTTTCTTCACAACTATAACCTTGTTTTCACAGATATGAATATCAGACTACGAATCCTGTGAGTGTGCAGTATCGCTCTGAGCTGCAATAG